>DVQP01000019.1:0-48777 GCA_018231745.1 Danaus eresimus
TTATATTTATATTAAGATGAACAAAAGAGTGGACGATCTCATTAAAGTCTGTATGCTTTGTCAAGTCTTACAGAAACGTTTTAATTTGGTTTTAATAAAGGGAACAGAATTTTAAATAATATATTCGAGTAATGCGTATTCAAGAACTTCTTTGTACCTTAAAATTTTGTGTGACGGTATGGTCTATTTATAATAAATTTATGTCAATTACTCCTTCCCATGTACACTTAGAGATTACAGAAAAGATAACAAATAAAAGACGGGAAATAAGGCTAGTCTTACTTTATATTGAAGTTGATATCACAATGAGAGTGATCAAAATACATCTTGTAAGTTGTAAGGCACGTGCGTATGTGAATAAAGAGAATATTTTGACCGACTTTAAGACTAAATGGTTCCTGCTTGAGAGTGTAGCTCATTATTACCAATCGCTGTTGATGTTTCTTTAGGTATTTGATAGTATTATGTCCATATCCATAGAACAAATAAGAAAAGCTTGTCTGTACAAACATTCTTATGTATACACATATCCAATAAAGTTATGTCATTCTCATTTCAAGGTCCTTTATGTACTAGACGTGGTCAATGTGCGTCAGTTTTCCTCGTAGGAGAAAAATCATTCATATAATGACATAGTTTAATTCAACTACAGCTGGTATCGCTCGTTATAAATAATTTACAAAGTTAAATTGTATGTATAAGTTGGAATGTAACAATTTGCGTTCGATGACAATGAGTGAAGTGATTCTATAATTCTATAAACACTATAACGTCCTCACGTCGTTATGTGATGTAGCACCGTGACCACCATGAAAGTACCTCTTTAAACATCGGTTTGTGTGTCAATAGCCACTGTTTTCCGACATCCTCTGTGTCAAACCTGGCGCTCGTCACTCCACTGCTGGTTGTAATTTGTTTCGTAATACGCTTCTGTAATTTGTTTAAGCGTTATGTTGTTTAACTCATTATAATCGTATGTACTTGTATGTTTATATATATTAGGGTTGCCACACTCTAACATATTGTGAGTAGAGACAGTGTAAGTTTAACAAAGTAAAATGTATTTCGAAACACTTGTGTCCCACTGTCAGGTCATGGGAAATAACCCAATGAAATCGATGCTGAGAAAATTACATTTTATCTTTTTTTTTTTTTATACATCGTTTTATTTATTTTTTCTTTTTATTTCGGTAATTGTATTAAAATACACCAAACGCAAGTTTCATTTTGATTCCGAGATTTTGTAGACGATTTCACAATCACGAGTTTGTTTAAAACGTCCATATAGTCTAATTTTTCGATTAAATTCTTTAACGTATTAAAAAAGCTTGTTAACGTTTAGTGTTTTTTTCTTTGTTAGTGATTTATGTTGCGAAAATGTTATAAGTTTAATTGAATCTTCTAGATGTTTTTTTTTATTGCATTATAATCACGGGCCAACGACATCTTTATTGATCAAAATAAACGTCGCGACTCTTATTATTCGCCACGAGACTATGTCGTTAAAGTTAAACCCTTTTTTCAACACGCTCTTTGACAGTTTATTAGTTCTTTGATGTTAAAAATGTGTTGCAAACCGATTGATGGTTATAATTATTATGTTTGTAGGTCCGTCTGATAACTAGGGAACTGATTTTATAAGATTGGCTTTAATTTACATACACGTATATGTGATACAGTATAAGATTATGCTTACCATATATGACTTTTAAAGTGAAACAAGCCTTTGTAATAATGATATGGAAATATAAAAGTATTCATATTATTTTTGTACAAAATCTTGCCGGTTATCAGTCATGTAAGATCATGTCACAAGTGATAAGTGTATTTGTAATCAGATTACGTTCTGATACGCATGATAATGTGTCGCAGCATCTCAATACGTCTGCATCTGAACTAGGTCAATGCGGACTTAGCGGGTATCAGATGTGCGCATATAGTAATACTGTTAATGTACCGTGGATTATGACAACAGATAAACGTTAGAGTTCATAAAGTATGCTATGAATAAAGGGAACTCTCGACACGTCTCCCGGCTAAAACCTTATTAATTCAGTTAAATTGAAACCGCCTCGCTGTATTGTGTTCGGAGTACAATTGAAACTCCATTGTAGGAGGCCTGTTCCAACAATAGTTTGAACACTAACTGTAACAGGGAATCGATCCGCGGACCGTCTCGTCCGCTGGAGTTAATCGAGACCACATCACTATAAATAGATGTCTGACGCGCTAGACGGCGCAACTCTAGCCGGATGCAGACTCAACGTGCAACCGTTCACCGCACACAAATATACACTTTAACTACGTTGCATTCGGCTCTATTTACAATGCATCCATATGTCCACACGATTTTCAACACTATTTCGTTTAACTTATGTCTCAGTTTAGCATGTATCTAGGTTTGATTTCAATATAGGTCGGAAAATAAGCGCCATTTATAGTACTCTGCCGTACTATCGTAGTAGTGCAGCTGTGTGCGAGTACATCCTCAATGGTGGCGTGAGTAGATGCAGTTCGAGGCGCGCGTGTGTGTGTCAGATGTAGTTATGTTTAATGAATGGGATTACGTGTGTGCGGGGGTGTGTATATGTGTGCGTGTGTGCGTTTGCTTCGGGTTTATTGATTTCTTCGAGATGAGCCTTGCATACATTTAGATGTAGACAGTCGTGAGACGGAACACACCCTGTATCACGAAAAAAAAATACACTACATTACAACATACACGCTCACAACGCATTTCTTGTATTAATTAATATATTTATACATTCGACTGTTCTTGTTGCAGGTGTTGGGTACACAACAGGCCCTCGTAACCACTGTTAGCAATGGTGAGATGATTATATATATATATTATTAATACGATAATATTTATATTGGTGTGATCTTCTATGATAGTTTTTTATTCGTAATGTCTGTGTCGGTGTCGGGTGAATTAAAATGTATGAAAATATTCGCACATAACATATTCACGGCACTTTTAACACATTACTTAAAGAGTACACTCTGGATACATTTGTAGCGAACCAACTCATTTTAATGAATGTTATTTTTAATTTACATACCTTACATGTTCACATTTTTATATATAAATTGAAAAGGAAAATGTATTTGAAGAAGAATTTTGCTTACACTCCTGCAATGAGTACATAGTTATTATAATTATTTTTATTATGTATTAATGAATTATATATAATAATCTCGTAAACTAGTATCTGGACTCTAGAGCATAACCACGATGTTAAAGTAATAGCATCTATATAAACAGGAATTAAACCAAAGTTTAGAATATGATTATATAATAAAACTGTTAGGAACCGGTTTTGGTCTGAAAGCAGAGCAGCCAAATCGCAATGCAGCATGTAGCAGTTAGTTCTCGACCAATGAGGGCCGACTGGAAACCGCTTGCATACTGGCATAATAAAACTCAGATACCTGGACTCTTACCGACGTCCTGAAAATACATATAGACCACTACACTAGCTGATAATCGCGACCTCGTCTGCCTCATTATATTAGAGATATGCCTAATGCAACAAAATAAATAATTGACACTTTATGCTTATAAATAACGGGATTTCTTAAGAAACTTAATGACTCTATAAGATAAAAACATTATACTATACATACATACAAAATATGGGCCCTTGCCCAGTGTCTCAAAAAAGTCTATCAATTTTATTAAAATCTCTCGATGAATTGCCCACATCAAATTTTATTGAAAAACCTAAAATAATTACACAAAGATAGTTTTTGTTTTTTATAAAAAAAAATTATTTATATTTTTAAAGCTAACTTCTGTTAAGATATGTGCTCGTCCGAATTAAAAATATTCAGACTACTTATTAAAATAACTGAATTTATTCGATTCCATTCGTAATTCGTCCACGGAATAAATTGGGTTAATAGTGGCTCAACATAAAAAACTATTTCAGAAATCATGTGTGTGAAGACTCGCTTTAATTATGTAGACCTGAGGAAAATATTTAAATCTCATCAATTACCCGAATAATATGAATATGTCTAAGAAAAACCATTAGTTAGAAATTCATGGAATCCAACAGATACTTCAATATTATAAAAAACATAATAATTTTGTCTCACAGTCGAAGTGTCACGCGTTTAAACACGTGTGGACTATGTTTAACGTCTTTATATGTATTGTGTCTTATATTCCTGCAATTATGTTTATTGTATTAATATTGCGTCACGTCTGAAACATCCAAGGCCCTGTGAGTTTTATTCAGCTGTTACACTAATAAGAAACTGTGTCAGTCGTTACTCGGACCGAGATCACATCGTGACGTCATTTGATTGTATATCGGCGATCAGAGTACCATTTCATACATCGCGTTTAAATGAAACGTTTACATACTGACATATAAATTAATAAAAACTACATTGCACTATCATTATATATAAGTTTAATTCTTTATGTGATTTAATTATTTTTTAACCGATTTAATTTTATGTTTTGAATGAGATTTATTTTTATTAAATTCATATGAATACCTGAAAAGCCGTTAATTGGAGCTGCAGAAATTTTTAATTTGGATTTAATTGTTTTTACAGTTTTTTTGTAATGGTTGGAGTCATTTGATTGAAAGTTTTCACTTGAGGTATGTTAATGTTCCTACTCTAATGTAATAAAAATGCTGACTCCTATAAAACATTAGCAAACGAACCGTTTCCAAGATAATATTGTAATAGTGATACGCTATAGAAGTTTGGCACTTTATCTAATTGGGTCCTACGCCGCTAAATCACAGCAAAACGCTATTGAGTCATTATAAACTTTAATCATAAGGCAATAAGATTCATTTTGGTGTGTCATGTAAACTGGGTAGGTTATGCAGTGCTGGGATTAGGAAACGGGGTGAATGTAGACTGGTGGAGGGCGTGGGCTCGAACCGGGTCGCTGCGGTGTTGTTTGATAACGTAGGCTCGTGTTTATTTTGACAGCGGGCCGAACACTACTCTTACTGTAAAGTCACTTTACTGCGCTGATCACCTTGATCCCCAACAATAACCGACTGTCTCGCGCAGACCCCCTTCATCTGGACGCGCTTTGAACGGCCTTAATAATCAACGTCTGCATCACAATGTAACATTACTTAGCGTAATTTTTGTTCGCACTGATTGAATTGTAACTACGAAACTGCATTATCACCGTTGTCATATTAATTTCCTCGAGTCCCCCGGGCCCCGGGCCCCCGGTAGCTCGGCTGCATTCGCTCCGGTGTAATGACAACGAGTTATTTTAAGGGTTCTCTTAGCTTTCAGTAAGTTTTATATAGAAACAGAGCGCGTTTCGTAAATTATTCCGTATTCTGCGATGTATTTTAGTCGGCCCCAGAGAAGTGCGACGTCATTATTATGACGGTACACACCCATTGTACTGTTACACTTACAGTTCACAGTATTTGAAGTGTGTTATTATTTGAGATAACATTAATATTTTTTGTGTATTTCTGTATCTGAATCAGACAAAGATCAATACATATAAATAGTTGGTTCTCGTCTCTTTAATATTTGTTATTTTTCAAAGTTTTATTTCATTATTTTATCCATATTTTAATGTTTATTTTCATATTGTTACAGATACAACGCTACATCGTCGGCGCGATAACTTTCTTTCAACGTTTCCACCATGTTACTTTGATTCTTTGTGTTACAACTACATTATTGCCATTATACGGTCTCTACATCTGGAATAATACGAAATTTGCAGTCTACAAGTATCACCGGAACCCGCTGTCTCTACCATCTTATGAACGTGATAGTGTCTAACTGCAGTTTCGTTCGTTCTTGACTCTGTTTGTAACACCTAGTCATGCCATTGTTATCATATATCTAGATAAGATCTCCAAGGAAATAGAAAAAGTGCTCTTTATTAACTAAGTTGTTTGACTTGAAACTGTGAGATTTGATCCCACAAACATTTTTCCCATTTCCTTCGGGATCGTGGCACGCCCGCGCAATACTTTATAATATAATTTTGTAAAATTTTGAATTTTGACTAACAATTACTAAAAAAAATTCTAACGCATGACACTTTGAAATATATTTTTTTACATTACAACTCGCGAGTCTGCATGACCTGTGTGTGTTTATTTATTTGTAATGATTTCCTTTTTATCAGCTGTTGATCACATAGAGTATAGACTGACATGCGCTTTATTTCTGTGTATATATACAATGTTTTATTAGTGTATGATTATGAAATGTTTACTTCAACAATCCATCGTTAGCGACGAGATCTGTTAATGTCGCACGCCCTGCTTCGTGGAAATTGATTTTAGGTTGAGTATTCCAGGAATTGTGTTAGTGCTTAAAATTCAATTTTAGTCCTTGCATGGCAATACCCGGGGGTTGCATTCTGGTTTTTTATTAATGAAAAATTTGATTATGCAATCTGTTAATGAATATATATATTTTAATTGTGATTTATCGATATATAAATAAACATTTACTTAATCGAATATCGTGTTTCATTGATTATTCTTGTATCAAATGCTTCCCAGACGGGTGAGGACGTCGTGTCTCACCGGTTTGATGTAATCTTTCAATTAATCCAATGTCATGTGACCGCTTCTCGGAATAAATATCATTAGAAGATTTGTTACAATTCTATATACATATGTATGTCTTCCATCTACCCTCTTGTTGACTACATACTTTGAGCGGTTTTTATATAACCGTGATTTTCTTTATTACACATAAATAGAAGTTTGGAAGATAAAATAAGCAATTGTTCCACTTAGATACTTCAGATAGGTGATATTTATAGCTCATATATTCTGATAGGAAGTAGGCCGGCTGAGATCTCAGCTGATCTAGCGAATATTTTTTCGGTTGCCATGCGATCGAACATCGTCCGTGGGCGTCAGTGATCACACCTCGCGTCCTTGACACACATCGCCGGCTTTTAGAAACCATATATTAACACTATATGTTTTGTTTGTAAAACGAAAACTGACAAAGAAATTTATTGTCATCTTAAATTTAAATCAGTTATATATTTCTTCTATAGAGCAAAGTGAACAGCGGCTCGTGGGTGCGCTTTCGCAGACATATCTAATTATAGAGTTGTATTAACGAAGTATATCTCACGATATGAGAAGATTAATTCCTCCGTTAATCTATTGAGCGCTCGGGTCTTATCAGCGCATCAGAGGGGTCGTTCAACTCAGCTTGTTACGTGTGTTTATTCATACTCGACGTAAACCCATGACGACTGCCTGCCTCCATGGAACCGCGCCGCTAAGTATCTCTGACTTCATAATTGGCAGGTGTATTCACTGACTGTGCCGTCGAACCCACCTTCGTTTTTGTATTCACAAATGAAGTAAAAACTAATTAACATTCAATGAATTAGTTAAGGAACTGGCCTAATTAAAGCGTTGTTATTGAAAATTAAGTATATTTCTCGGCTCACGTTATTTCCATGATTCGGAATTCTTTTGTACAATTTATCTTTGTTATTATTTTAGTACTATTGTTCTATTTATTTGGTCGGCGTGTCCGTGACACTATAAAACTAATGTTTTACACTTGCTTCTATTTACATTCAGAAACTCATACTACGTTATCATACATATTTTCACGGATTATGTGTATGATGACCCTTGTGAAGTTGCACCATATATTCCGTCAATGCCACGTTATACGAGACCTTATTAGCTTTAAAAATAACATTTATAACTCTTAATATTATGAGTAGTCTGTCAAATAAAAGTAACGTAGATTGTTACTAAGAGGATTCCTGTCTTTGAAGTAGATTTTTTTAAAACAGGGACATATAGAGCCTTCGAAATTACACTAAACGTATGACATGTGTGTGAGGAGATCGCGTGATTGGTGAACTGGTGATGGCAATAAAAATATCAATTTGGAAAGTTTTTAATTACATACGAGTCTCGACTTTTATTATTTTAACTTATTTTGCTCTTAATCCTACTTGATCGTGACTTGGAATCTTTTGACCGAAAGCGAATGTTGAATGTAATTTTACAATTTTTTCGAATACATTTCACCATTTAAAATCAATTACAGTATTTATGTAAACGGAACTTATTTATTTGCTTTCAATTCATTAATAGACTTCCTATGAATCGATTAGATAGGGCCAGATTATTACATCGCAATCACAATTGTAAACCAAATTCAGGTAAACCATTTGCTTATCGTCCGTAATGAGATATGATATTGTTATTAATCAATTAATCGCATTAAATGCTAAGTAACTGATATCAGACGGAGTCGCGTGCTGGCGCTAGATGTCGTTATATAGAACACATCGTCTGGACATAGAGAAAGTACATTACAATGCACGAACGATCGCATTAATTGGTCTATGTGCGGTACAAGCATCTGCGGTCGGTCGAGAGACTCCGTCTATCGGCGCGGACATGTTTGATACACTCGAGATTTTATTGTATATTATTACAGAAGTGATGATTAAAACTTCCCTGATCAAACACAGATAAAGAAAGATCGGTTGGATTATAATGAGGACGCCAATTAAATAACCACAGAGTCAAAATAAACATTATTAAAATAACAACAGGAAACCGAATCTTCCCGCCATTGTGTAATTATTTTAATGAAATTTCGTTGATGTGTTCTTGATTTAATAATGCAATAAATCAGAGTTACATGTTCATAACTAGCGACATGTCTACAGACCGCGGAGCACCTTCAACTATATCATATATTCATATTACATACATACTTCATATTACATTTTTCGTTTTTCGCTCCTATTATTTTTTATAGTTACATTTATATTTTCCTATACGACGATCGGGTCGTTCCCTCGCCCACTAATACTTTTTTCCGTCGAAACTAGTTCGTCTTGTGACTTGTTCTGTTACAATTGATAGTCATTTGTGACACATTATGTGTAGCAAAAATTATTATAATTAATTTGTAGACCTGCTATATGCTAAAACCAGGTGAATGTTTGAGATTAGGCTGCAAGAGAACGTAGCAATGAGGTAGTTGTTTGACGTATTGGGGATTGATAAATGATGATAACAATGAACGGACCGCGAGCAACATGCTTGACTAAATAATGCTCTATAACATTAATATACAGCTATTAATGTTAGCCGGAGGCTTTGTTTAAACTGATGGATAGGCCTTTTAGGAGCCTTCTATAAATTAATTACACAGTTGTTTACTTTTTAATAATTCATGCGTCATGTTTTCTGTATCGAAATACCAGAATTCAATACACATGCAGTTCTCGTTACTTGGAGCTTCAGATCTCGGCCCAGTACTCTGTATGTTTGTCTGTGTTTGTGTGTGGGTAGACGTGTGTGTGTGACCGCATACTTCATGTGGTCAGTGTAAGTTCTGATATCGTTGTATCAATCACTTTCAACGAGAACCGGTCTAGGTGTAGCCAATATTTAGAGTTGATACTAAAAGCCAGCTCTTACCGAATAGCCTAGGTATAGTTTTAATGACTCGTTATGAAAGTTGATTCGGACTTGACATCGATAAATTTTACTTCCAAATATTAAGTTCCCAAACTTATTAATGTCTCTTAATAAAAACTCTGTCTGATATCATTATGGCCGCTTTTAAATTTAACGAGATCGAAGGAAGTCTTGAATATACTCGTTTAACTTTCCGTTACACGTTTTGTTTAATAAACCATATAACGGTCTGTAACGATTCCTTTAGCACAGTTCTAATATAAAAAAAAACGACTTCAAAGATCTCAGCGCTCTAATTATAACATTCAGATTAAAAAAAGACAAAGAATTTTTTTATTCAAATGAACTTATTATTCTCAAAGCGGCCGAAGATTGTATTGAAATGCAAAAAGAACGATACTGAAACATTTTAATTAAGACCCCAAACCACATTCTCTTCCCTCCGATACTAATACGGACTCAATGATATAAACTGAAAGTCCTAACAGTATTCAGATAGAACCCTAACTGAATGAACAACATCAAGTTTCGTCTTATCTCTCTTCGGCGTCAGTTTATTTCTATCGTGTGACATAGTTCTATTTTTCGTAAAGCGTCTGAAAAGCCGAGTGGGCGGTTCATGATTGACGTTTTCTCTTTATTTACATTATTTCAGGGCAACGAACTCGTCCGGAAACCATTCTTAAGATCGTAAGTCCACGAGAGGTTTTCTTATAATTCAGTGATAGTTTCAATATACAGGGACGCAAACCGTAAGAAATATGCATAACCATAAAATGGACCGATAATAATTGATCAGAATCGAATTTTTAATTTATTAGACGGAAAATTTTAAAGAAGCAACGGCAGCGTAACAGCGTTTGTTATCAGTTCATTAGATAATTTGTTCTGTATTCGTAACGCGGATGTTGGAAGTTCAATAAAAACATCTAATATTCCCCTGACGCTATAACAGGAAGAATTCTTAAATTCTTAGAGGTTGTCACTCGCGAACCCCCTGTATAAACCTGGACGTGACCGTTCCAAATACGTTAAAACACCGAAACAAACGTTACAAAAAATGTCCTCACAGATAAAGCGAGGTCCACGCATGACGATGATAGCATATCGATATACACATTATCTTATTAATTATCACTCGTAAAGTATTTCATGAAGAACTTTTGATATCTTTTAAGACACTTACATACAAACGAAGCTACTCTCGAACTTGGTTGGGAACTATATTTCCAAGTGAATATTTATTGGACTTCATTAGAAGTTAGAATGTATGTGTTTAGTTACTTCGATTTATCCATGTATTATTATTTACTATAACGACTATTTTCTTCATCTTTTAACGCTAATAATATAATATTCGGCACATTCCACACGTAGCCGCCACTCCGCCTCATATAAATTTTTAATTGAAAAGTTTTATATCGTGTCATAAAGTCAATGTTTAGTAATTTCTTTAAAGAAATAAACGTATATACTAAGTTAAAATTAATCAATTGGATTTATCAGCTATAATTAAGTTAAAGATTTTATTAATGTATGAAAGATAAATATTACATTAATTTTATTTGTAAATGAATTATACTGAACACGTTAACGTCAAAACTTTACTGTTTTATAAGATATTAAATAGTTTTAGAACCTCTTTAGACTGTCATTTAATATTAAATGATATATATATATACATACATATGTATATATACATGTATGTGTGTGTGTGTGTGTGTGTGTTTCTTCGTTATTTGATCACAGATCAACGTCGCTGATCGATTTCTATTTGAATCTACGATTCATCATTATCAAAAAATGTTTGCAAAAAGAAAACTATAATTTTTCTATGTGTGGGTGAGGTTTATTGAACTACATGTATGCAATGAAAAAGTTAAAAAAGACTTTAATGTCTAGTCAGCTAAGTTGTAAGTCGAGTGAGCTTCTAAATCTAGAAGAGCGTTACATATATTAATATTTAAGGCTTGATTCAGAGTTGTTCTTTCGAGTACTTTTTTTATTGTAAAGGATTATGAACCCTTGCATTGCATAGAAATAGATTCATTGTCGATTCGAAATTTATTTAATCGGAATAAAATGAAAGAATTTTTTGTTTAAAAAGGACTAGATTAAAAGTATTTTGTACAAATATAAAATTTTGTTAAGGCTATCGTGGAGTGTCTTGAAATAAAATGTTGCCATGAATACAAACGACGGAGGGGAGGCTAACGTTCGGGGAGAGAATTAAACACTCAAAAAGACCCAGCCGCATCCTGGAAACAAAATGAGTATCGAATATAAAAATAAAAAATCGGCTTTAATTAACACCGATGACACGATCGGCTTACATAATGAGGGTTTTTGCTTCATGTTCTGCTCCGTCGTCTGGTCTTAACGAAATAAATACTTCAGAATTAAGAGAAGAGTATTCATATTTTTAATAGCTTTACCTATTGTTCTTATTATTTGTGTTTCTTTAACACCATTGATCTATTGTTATTGGTACGAGACATACTTCTGCTACATCACAGAACATTCTATAATCACCGCTATCTGTACCAAGTAGGTACGTTATATTAATCCATTGACTATAATACGCAAACTCGATAGAAAAACAAATTTATTCTGTATATAATTTAAAAGATCCACATATCATTAACCCCACGTTAAATTTAATTTCCCCTCGCCGAGACAGATACGACAATTTCACAAGGTAATGAAGGCACCGAGAGCGGTTTTTGGTCAAGAATGTCAATTACTCGCTGGGAATAATATCGGCCTCATTAAAATTAGCAAACGAGATAAACGCATTACGTCCCATGCTCTGATATTTTTACGTACGCTGTGTTGCAGTGCGGCGAGACATTATAATAATTTACTGAAGACAAACAGTCGCATGAAACGTCATCTTTTACTGGACACTAATGAATAATGAGAAATATCTTTAACCCGGTAGATAAATTGAGAAACGGTATAAATACTTAATGAATGTTTTTAAATAAGATGCAGAGGGTACATATATGTTATAATATAATAAATGTCTAAAACATTTATTGATAATTAAACGTAAAATAAATAGTTTCTGTTGTGAGAGTATAATTTTTGTTAAGTATATAAACCCGCACCTATACGTGTCGCATGTTCATCAAGACAGGTAGAGTCGCCTACATACGACCTGCTCCGGTTATCGACCCCGGGCACGCTCTTAATGAACACCGTGATTGATCTCAGGTACGAGAAATGCCGATCTGCCAAAGAAATTGCATTATGTATCATGTAATTTTGGTGCAAAAATGCATTGTGTTTTCGGCGCTTTCCCTTTGATTGTCCACTTTAATGTTATTTCGACATGTTGTCAGTTCGCATCAAGCTCACTTTAAGTATATGTAGATAGAATTTAATTTACATAAACCCTCGAAGCCATGGATGTGGTATGTCTTATTAAAAAACGTAAATAGAAAATTATCATTTATGCAGCATTTAAAGATGCGCTTTCTTAATGAGTCCAACAATTACCAGCCTACTTATGCTTATACGGCAATAACGTAGTCACAGACAGATTACGAGCGTCACTTCTAAATATGCCTTTCAGGAAACTTCCTCCAAGGTCACTCTAAAATATCAGTTGCCAACTGATGAAGTTTGTTCACCCGACTGTAGGTGGGTTTACGTGTGCAGAAAATACTGTTCTCAAACGATCAAAGAGCCAGAAGAAATTATAATAAAAATTAAATATCACGGAGCAGTGTTTATATGACAGGAGAATAAAATATTTGTACATTACTTACATTGTTGAACCGTCTTTACTAGAAATAAAATTAATTCAATAATTACGTTTTAAGACAGTTAACAAACAGGGAAGTGTTAAAGAATATCTTTCAATACACCATTAGGTAAAGGTGAGTTAATGAGCAACAAAACGCTTGCCAATTTTCGTAATGATTGCGTACAGTATTAAGAAATTGTCGGTTAAAATTCTTTTGTAGTCAACGTGTAACAGGTCGCGTCTGTAACAAGGGTTTATATAAATGACCTACAACTAATATCATACCGTAGATTTTAGTCGGGAACTCTGTTTCGGACACTATTCTGATATTTTTTGGACGTTTAACCTCACGAATGCCAGGTTTGAAATAGAACACTCGGTTTTTACATTCAAGAAGAATACTTCAGTCGTACTAGCTTATTACATACATATATTAACGGCATTTTATTTGCATTTCTCCCAGAACATTTCACTGTCCGCTGGGTCTTTTTCGTCTTCAGCAGTTCTTTTTTACCTTATCCACATTCCACGCGTCACCATCAGCTACTGACGCAACATACGTCATGTCCATGTTCAAATAGATTCACGAAGTATATTTAAAGAAAATGATGCTTTAATTTAAACGTTTAAGGTTGGATATGTAATGTATGTAATTATGCATCGTCTGTTTGGAAGTGTCTTGAGAGTTACGTCAAGCGCCTCTAATTACATAGAGTCAAAGAACGCTTATCTAGAGACGCGGAGATATCTAATTATATAAATAATGAACCATATTTTAAGCCATAATTTAAATTTTAATAAGGCTATAAGTACTGTTTGTTTTATTTTTCAGTGATTCAGCTAAATTAAATCAAGTAAAGCACAGTCATGAGAGCAAACTTTTATAACTTAGTAAAATAAATATTTAATAAATCGGTGTGGTAATATTATTCCTACATTGCCTTGTTTGTGATATATATTAAAAAACATTTAAGGCATCGACAGGTAAATATATAATAATTCGTAGGCATCGAAAAAATTTGTTATGAGGTGTCCAAAACAGTACTCGATATATTCCATCTTCTTTGGACATGTGTGTTAAAGAGAGAGGGAAAATCGCAAGCTTTGAAACCTGCTGCACCGAATTTAAGTAGAGCGTTTAGGTTGAAGGCACACATGGATAACAAGAATATATCACTCACATTATTATGAGATAATTATCTATTTGCAGGACTTAAGTCGTTTGGCTCCTCATTCCCATTATGTCGTACCAACCACTCTTTATTTGACAAAAGTTTTGGACGTGGTTCAAAGGAGAAATGTTCTTTTCTAAGTGCTTCGAGAAAGACATTTTCAAAGTGTTTCGTGGTGTGCCCAGAGCTGATGGTATCGAGGAGCGCCAATTATTTGTTGTGTCCGTTGCCATGGTGACCAGCTTTTTGTTGAACCTCATTAAAGACGCCGACTCCCAGTCCTGATATGTCATCAATTAACATACTGATACACATTCGCTATAAGCAGTTTTTGTTTCGCAATTAACATCGAAAGAACAAACATCACATCTTTTAGATGATAAATTATTGCTTCATATTGTTATAATAACTTCTTATAAAATATTACGTTAATTGGTTAACAGCAAACAAGGCCGTTTGTTAAAATTTATGAGTCGGGTAAATAAAGTGAGTGTTTTAATTCATCATGTAAGATAACACGTCACCAGCGTTCCATATACTGTGGTCCGGATCACATTTTTCTTTATAGTGAACCATCTCAAAGCAGGTTATCAATTTCATCTAAGCGTAATATCCCACTTGTTAAAACAATACTATTCGCTTGTACCTTAACTATCTTTTCAAATATTTAATATATTAATAAAGCAATAAAAATTACGGAACGCAAGTCTATTATTCAATAGGGAGATGTTATAGATGTAGGAAACGACTGAACCTACACTGAAAGGCTGGTCCCAACAATGTTTTATTGTTGGTTTGTTTTTTAACTTTAGTTCAAATAATAATTTAAAAAATTCTGTAATAAACATTAAATTCACTTTTAAGTGCATCTTATTTCATGACTTCAGTTTTAATTGGATTTTATAACAAGTAATAGTTTTATTATTTCTCGTGTTTTCAACTAATATTTAATGATGTTGCTATATGTGTGTCTGTGTGTGTATGTGTGTGTGTATGTGTGTATAATGCATCGTTGAAGAAAGCTATTAAACTGCTTTGCATTTTCGTTTTTAAGATATAAGTAAGTAACCTTTTTAAATTTCTGCTTGGATAAATACTTTAATCTAATGCCGTTTCGCGGGGTTTTTGCTGTTTATTAGCATATTAATGAAATCGCAGAGCTTCCTTTAGATTTTATTTTTGAAATATGACTCTATAAAGTCTAATAAGGCCTCAAATTGACTCCACTACGAGTTTTAATGAGATTCACTTAAATTATTGTACACTTAATGAGATATGAAATCCCTTATCCTATTTTTAACTGCGTTGATTTAATTAACGTATACTCTCAGTTATTGTTGTTTGTTTAACAAAAATTTTAGGTATAATTTAAAATTTTTCTAGTCTCTAAGCTCATTTTCATTTTGTATACATATAAATCCATGTAGTGTGTTTCCGTACGTCCCGTGTGTTCGTTTTATTGTAATCCAATCAACCAAGACAGCAGCCTTACCGTATTTGTTCATAGTATTTTTAAAAATTCACATTAACATAGTAATTACCGTCTGATATCTGAGCGCGATATTTTATCTTTTTGTTCGACTTTTTCTCGAGCGAATCCTAACTAGCTATCGATAAATAACAATATTAAACAATTATTACAAAAAAACTGTTTCCATTAGAGCCGACCGTAATCAAAACAGTTGTTTTTTACAACAATAACATTTAAAGTGTATTAAGATGATCGGATAATTATGTAGTCTATTTTCATTCTTATTTCTACTAAGCTCTCGGTTCGATAGACTAATTTGTTTATAAGTAATATTCCTGACCGCTGTATTCTGCAGCATCTCATTGTAGTTATACGATCGGCTGATTCCTTTTATTACATTTTTTTTATTAAACGTTACCATTTTTTTGCAGAGAGTGTTTGCCGCTCCGTCTCTAGGAACCGTTAGTATGGAACCGGTGGACTCGGTTAGATTTAATCTCTTTGTAATCTTAATTAACGATTGTTATCAATACTAATAATACCTATTCAGATTTTTCTCTCAATTGTCATCTATTCAGTTGGTGTCATATCACCTCTTGATTAATCAACTAATTGGAAACCGGGACCCGGGCGATCAGGAGATAACAGGAACTCCAGCTTCGGAACCAGAGGACAGGGGAGCTGTTGACGAGACCAATAGTCTAGTACTACCAGGATGTTTCCAGAGCACTTTAGCACGATATATTGGATATAATAATAATTACAAAATTTTCCACGAGCTTTACGCGACGTCAACTCATTACAAGGGCCCTCGTCGTTCTGGGAACAGCGGTAAGTGTAACAGAGAACAAACTTACATTGCTAAATGGTCTTCGGACGAAATTAAAGCAATTAATTTAAAAAGAAAATGCTCTTTTATGTTAATTAGGAGACGACATTTAATAATTGTCGATAAAAATTTTCTAAGCGCTTGCAAATATATATTTATTTCTATTTATTTAAGAGGATTTCTTAATTTATATCCATTCCCATCCCCCGAGTTAAAGAATAAATTATATTGTAATATTTTTGTATAACTTTTGTTATCCCGTGATCTGAGCAGGCATGTTCACTACAGCGTATGTAAAGGGAAATTTTATTACCTATTAATACTAAAGTCAAGATTATAAAATTATATAAAATAATAAAAAAGATTGCAATTAACTTCTCCCCTACTGTCATTATTACAGCTCGTGCCACCCAACACAGTCGTAAATAAAACAGAAATAAAACCTAGCAACATTTGAATCCTTGAAATACACGTAATATAAACTAAAATAATTGTCTTGTTTAATAGCCGGGGCCGATTATCATAAATAAATTAATAAAATCCCGGACGCGTACGTTTGTGTTTCGCTACATCGGAATCTCTAACGTCGATCATATATAAATCGTATTTAAAACCCGGCAAATTAGTAAACAGCTCATAAGACGGTCACTGTTCACCGAAACGTCCGATCTAACTCGACGGCGTCACACACGGACATGTTTACAACACTAAATCATTGGGACTTTGAGATGTCTGAAGTCCAAAAAGATTTGGAAAAACGCTCGCTCGTACTCATTTACATGAACCCAGACAAGATATTCAACAATGAGGTATGTATATAAATAAGTTATTCTGGAATTCTTATACGGAACCACAGTATAAGATATTCGGTCGGCGATATTTTAACGATCACCTGCCTTCTGCTCGGTGATCCAATTAATAATAATATGTGGAGCAAAAAGATCGCGACTCCTTGCGATTTTCGGTCCAAGTCGGACCAAATTCCTGCGCGGGCACAGGTTCGTTGAACTGTGAAACTGGTTCATAAAAGACCCTTCGCAGGGTTGACAGTTTTCTTGGAATTATTTTGATTATAAAATAATCAACTCTGTGACAGATCGTTTGAGGAGTTGCAGCATCATTTTGGAAACGTTCTATATTATAAGCTTTTACTTTGATAAAATTAAAGTGTTCTTTACATATGTTACAAGAAACTCAACGAGATCGTTGAGAAAACTAGATTTTTTTAATATTTGCAAGTCTCTGATTTTATACAAGCTTTGGACACTTTTTTCAAATCGTTTTTATGTTAATGCAACCGTCGAAAACTGACGAGTATCAATTACGAAAGTATTGTTGTATCTGGCAGTAGGCGGCGGTAGGTAAGAACAGTTAATAAATAATATTTTCTCGGAAAATTCACCAATACCATAAGATGATGGGCGATCAGATCGCCCGCAGCGCCTCATTTGAACTGGAGCGCATGTTTTAATTTTTTACCATCAACTTATCGCCGCCTCGGACCGTTTGAACAAAAATATACAACCATGGAAGTGACCCGGGACAGACGACTTGCCACCGTACGACTTACTAAAGAAACTTCATTCATATAGAATATATGAACTAAAATCTTCATTATTTTTTCTCATTCAATCATACCATGTTTGGTTTGACGACAAAATTAAAGTATAGCTCTCCTAAGGAATAGGTAAATAAATATCAAATGCGTGACTTAAATTTTCTTACTTCGAGGTTTCAAAGATCTTATTTACGGTCGCGTGTAAAGTCAGGTGATAGCATTGATCGATCTATTCTAGTTTCTTTGGATCCACGTCAGGTCGGACGCAAAATTTTTGTGAGAACGTAATTGCACCGCGGCCTGCACTTAAATTTTTCGCGTATAAGTTTCTCAAATAATAAGTAGGTAGGAACTGGTTCATCGGTAGATTTTATCAGGTATTTCGCCGTACACTTGTTTAACCTTATATTATTTTAAATACGCCTCGCTCGTTTTATTAATGTTTTAATACACAGTTAACGCTCGATGGATCGATAAATACGAACTGATACCAATATGGCGTTGGACGACAGTTGTCAAAAACCAATGTTATTGTATGAATAATTTATACAATTTTAAATTATTAATGATTCTTAAATTAGGGTGTTTAGATATTCTTCACACGTAATAAGATCTTGAAATATCTTTCATAAGTAATTCGCGACCACTTATATAAATACTCAATGAATCATATATAAAACCTCCTTAAAGGTTTTTAAAAATAATATTCCGATAGTGTTTTGTTAAATTACAAGCTAACCGTCGTCCTAATTGCGGACTGTCAAACATATGAACTTTCGTGAGCGCGCCAATTTATTGTGAGTCGATTGAGTAATTTGGACATCAGTTTCGAAGATTCCGTTTCATATATTTAAATTTGGTTAATGCATTAAATTGGTTAATATAAGTGTTGTACAATTGACGCCTGTATCTCTTCTTGTTTCTGTCGGAGGTTGGAAGGCAGAGTGGTTCGTATATTCATATTTATTTTTCCAAGCCAGCCAATTGTAGATTAAATATGTGATTAATAGGTAATGTTTTTGAATATTTATTGTCAGTCTTAGTATTTAAAAACAGTAATTTCCACGTCACACAAATCACTTCATTTTTTTAATTCAAGCTTTGAATTCTGTATTTTAATCATTTATCAATACAATAGTTTTTGTCAACATTCTCATATCCAGTACAGGATTGTATACGACCGGCGGCAATCCTTAACAATTACGTGTAATAAAATTTTACAATCACTATTATCATTTCCACGAGCACCGAATTCGGTGCCGTGTGGACATTACGTCATCGTTCTAAATTTAAAAATTGCGCCAAAAAGCATACGCCGCATATATACCTATGTTGAATTTTGATTTTGTTTAAATGTACTAAATATGTTCAAGCTATTAGACCATAAAATGTGTTTGTAAATAAACGTTATAAATTAAATAATTTATTGACAGATCATGTGTGATGTGATTATTCCACTTATACACAGATAATAAATATATATCTCGATTGAAACGTCAAACGTGTCACGCGAGGATTGACCTAACATTGATTTTGACAGATTCAATAAGCAAATTTTGTTTTTGCCTCACATAGCTACTTTTTATCGACCGTCATCGTAATGTTCATGATCTAATGACGTTGACAGATTATCTTGAGTTTGAGGCGAAGCGTGATTCATATTACACGATCTATTCGACAGACGGACACGTCTCGCGTGTGTCTTATATCCGTGGTGTAAAGATGAATTTGCTTTGTGAGGAACGTAAGTTCATTATCTAGAATGTACCAAGCCACTTTACTGAAAGCTTCAGGTGCGTTGTGCCCGTTGAAAGTTCCGGGTCAAGATACGCTGGGTGTAGATGTGAGTGATAATTTGCGCCCATCCCTAAATCGGTCGTTGGGTCTAATCATGTTGGTTTTGTTTTATGAACGGTCATGGACCGTTAAATGTTGGTAATAGCGGGGGCCTGGGAGAGCGTTACACTTTACTGATACGTCACATCATCCAATACACAACATACATATATGAAACGCCGGATCTCATCTATTTGCTTCTGATCGTTGCCTTGATAATATGTAATTGTATATAGCACTCGTTTTCAATATTAATGTGTAACTAAAATTTCTCTTTATTTTTCTTTTATTACATACAAGAATAATGTTAATAAAATATCGAATAACATAAAAATATATTAAGGTAAAGTTTTAGGCATAATCTAGTAGATCTAAAACTATCTAGGGCGTAGTTCAATCGAGGGCGGATGATTGATGCCTCTCGCTTCCGCGGCCGGGAAACGGGCAAAATGAGGGACGGAAAAATTTGTACGAAACACAAACTGCGTTATTCATGTCTTGACTTTAATCTACTAATTGTTTTGTTACTTCAACCACTTATATTGTCCTGAACCTAGTCTCTAAGCAGTGTAACACGAACTTGCTCTTAAATAGAACCTTCTTCATAGACATTTACGCTTTCTTCTCTTAATGTCTAAAATAAAAACGTTTCCCTATCACGACAGCTAAATCACATTAGGAGTCAATTTCGATCCGATCATAAACAGCTCAGCTAACCTGCTTACGTTATTTATAAGATACAGTAAGTTGTATATGACAGACGATATTGTAATGGCCAATACATAATACCGGTTTTCGGTAATAAATCGTAGAGTTATAATAGTCATTGTTATGTTAATATCTGTTGTTCGACTTGACTCTGATGATGGCTATGGATTCTTACTTATACTAATGGTCCGAGGCGACGTACAAACCGACGTATTGTTGGCTTTTTATATCTTGTCTATTATTGTTGAGAGCTCTTCATACAATTTGTAATAAAATTTTCACATAAACATACTTAATATATCCGATTTGAATGTATGCAGGACTGCGCTCAGTTTATGAGAGTTAAATTAAAGTTCATACACACACATACATATATATATACTTTAAAAATATGTATGTGTATGTGTACGTTATGAAAAATTCATTGACAAAAGCGAGATTCGAATCTGTATCTTCCGGAATATTGTGTCACTTCACCAATTACGTGACAATTGGTGAACATATAACATACATAACATACCATCGTGAGATTTTAATACGCATATGTGTAAAAAGTAATAATATTTATGAAAAAAAAATTATATAAGGATAAAGGGATATTGACTTCCAATTTATTTATAGATATACGGCACCTATAATTATCTAACCATTGATTTTCTACAGTGGAGTCAAAGAACTGGCGGAAAAAAAATTGGCATTGGTTTCATTCCGCCTTATGGTGTTTTATAAAAGAGATATTTATTTCCAGATGATCTTTCATTTTAAGACACGTCAGTAAATATACATAGAGCTGTTTATATAAAATACGTAACACATGAAAATATTTTTATATGTTGTTATAAGCTTGTTCCTTAAAAAAATAGATGAAGCACATAAATATAATACTGTGAAGTCCTAATCGATTATGGGGAAGAGGTGAAATTTGCTTCAGACAATAATAGAATAAATATCAGAGGAAAATTAAAGGTAAAATATTTTCATTTATTTTCATTACATCACGATATCTGTCTGTGACAAAAAATATCACAATAAATTTTCTTAGGAGGGTGCGAGCAGACAGACGGTCAGACAACTTCATAATAACTGGTTTACGACTGAAGCGAGGGGCGTAACGGATGACTTGATTCGCAAATCTTTACTAAACATATTATACGCTGTATCAATAAGTTGACTTCTCGAGTAATAACACACACCGCTCTCGTATAGTATTTTGACCTAGGCATACTATTTATATTTAAAATATGATTTATTTAAAACAGTTGATAGTCATTTAAACAAAAGTAATGCTTCAAAGAATAATTACTTCATATATTTCACTTGTAATTCAAAATCATTTTCGTTAATCCGACTTCGAAATTCTACATTCCGGCTTTATGAGCGATAGAAGAATATTTGTCAGGAGTGTTATTATTAATATATACGTATATAATTAGTCTGACAGTAATTTAAGTGTCAATTCAAAACGTTGACAGAACGGATTGAACTCAAGTCGGTTTTATATAAAACATAACAGAGGAAGTTCCCGCCAACCAATAAACAATTTGTAATCACAAGGTCTCCGTTATCAGGGGGAAATATAGCAATTTTTGGCAGCTATTTTTGAATTTTAATTATTAATTAAATTTCAAAGATAAAATCATCCAATTATCGTGAATATTGTTTGTTGTTCTAGTTTACATAAGAGTTTATTCTCTAAACAGTTATTGTGTATTCTAGAAAGTTTATTGTCCGATCAAAGGGACCTAAATACCCAAATATTGTGAACAGTTTCAATGGGTGTTTTATTAACAGATTCGATTGCCAACACGCTACGTTTCTCCGTGAGCGATTAATTCACACTTCGCACCGTAATTGTATTTTTGGGTGTGAGAGATTTAGATGGGTCAAGATCACGGAGGCTTTCACTTCGTTATGCTATGAAGTGGTTAACTTGGGAATTTTATTTGACTTAAATAACATTGAAATAATCGTAAATGATTTATTATTCTTAATTTTGTTTTAAATAAATTTTTACGGTTGTTTTCCAGAGTAAACGTGCTGTGAGTGAAACATATTATAAGTCAGAATCCCCCGTGATAGCCGCTAAACTGGCAACTGCATTAAGTCGTAGCGCGAATGCAAAACGTCATTCATTATATTGTGGCAGACGTTTTTTTTACTTTTAAGTGCTCAATGAGAAACGAAACAACATCCTGTGTTTGTAGCGACAGCATAATAACTACACAAGAATTGTTACATCATACTCACCAATGCTATTCACGTTACGTCTGTGGCAGACGCATGATTCCTTATTATTATAAATATTAAAACAAAATCTGAACTAATACGATTTCTTAAAAATCGTTTTTGATTTCTTTATTTGATTAGTAATTTTATGTTGAAGCATCATCTATATGAAGTAATGACGAATATGTATTGTTACATATAAAGTTTGCTATCTCTACACGATCTGTGGGAAACTGCGCAGGCGTCACCGCTAATTTAGCGCAAATATGCATGTGCATTTGTCCTTTGTTTTTTTTTCGGGTCGCTCGTTTGTATTTTTATGTTTTTCTTTTCAACCGTTTGCTTTTCGGTGGTGCAAGTGAAGCGCACGTGGTAAAAAGCTTTTTATTGTGATAAGACTTCCTTCCGTCGCAACTCTTACGTCTGTATCATAACATCAATGTGAATTTATTTAAAACGCATACATATCATGTTCATGTACATTTGAATTCATTTCTTCTACATTTAGCACTGACTACGGCACCATTACCGAGATAAATAATTATATTGGTTTTATTTAAAATCATAGTTCGGAGTTTATTTAGCATTAATTGCTCCTAAGAGTTTCTTCATAAATCTGAACATCAAGCTTAGGCCACAGCACAATAAATTTGGAAACAAGCTGTATGTTAGTCTGTCAATTACCGCTGAATCCCTTACGAGGTTAACCAGACAGTAGACGTTAATGCTGTAGGTAAACAATCATATTATAGCAGCGTACTTACCTTGTGGAAAATTTGTATTACTTGGAATGAGAAGATATCGGCTCACAGACTCCTGGCTTATATATAATCTTAATAAAGAAAAAAATAACAAAGGAGTTTTAAGGGAATTAGAGTCTATCAAACAGTGAAAGGTTTCACTATTGTATTTTTGAGTCATTTTTTAATAACTATTTTCTTAACGTCTATTTTTTAGTTCGTAATATTAGAGGCGAGTTTTCTGAACTATTCTCTTTCTCTGAATCTCTGAATTTTACACTAATCTCATATCTTATCGAAAACAACAAAATCACTTATTTAAAACAACATAGAATTTTATATTAAAATATCCTTGAACATTTCACAAAACTAAGAAAGAGCCCAAACTTAATATTTCTTTCTGTATAAAATATAATTTTTGTTTGCAGATATATTCTTTATGTATTTAATATTGTTTCAACAAGTGTTGAATCCAACAGACATGACCTACAGAAACCTTATATATTAAAGATAATATGACATTTCAGTCAAATTCACTTGAGATAAGTGCCAACGAAATTATCACTTTATCAGTTAATAAATAATGTTGGCAGCACGTGACCTGGCGACGTTTTTTATTGCAACCGATTAATAAATTTAATATAATTTATTTTTTTCACAAACTATAGGCATTATTATAAATAGAATGTAATTTAACCAAAATGTGTTGTCTGTCTGTTTGCTTTAATACATTGATACGCTATGAGTTTGTCTTGCTGAAAAATATCAACATATATCGGTATATGGATCGCGTGGTTACATAGTTATATGATCGAATGAATGAACAAAATTCCGTTTACATTATGACCGGATGTTATTATAAAAGAAAATTATAAGTTTTCCATATATTTCTTTTCAAAATCACTGAAGTTTTCCTTTCTAACAAACTATCTTGTAGTAGCAGACTGATCTGTGCTCTCTAAAAAGTTTCGTCGACACCGTCCTTTGTCAATAATTCACAAACGCATATAATTTTCGGTGCCAGTATTTATCTTCATTAAGAGCGCATCATATTTAAATGATTTTAATATCCGTTTCTAGGTCTCAAACAATAATAAAGCTTGTATAATCGGGGATAAGCGTTGTATTAAACGTGATTAGCTGATTTTTAACACGATATTAATAAGACATCAGTTGTGAAGGTGACGATTCAGGAAGTATATTTTCTTATCAGCTGTCGCAGCGATGTAAGTCAGATGATAAATTCACAAAATATATACATATGATATATGTACTCGAGGACTTTTTGTCTCATGTGTAAGGATTTATTAATTTTTACTATAGCTTTAGTTTTTGATTTGTTATGCCTCCGCAAGATAAATGTAAGTATAATATTGGTTTCACTGAGATAGAATTACATTAACCATATAAGTTCATGATAGTCAAGCGTTGGACGTTGTTTGTTATTAATAAAGAATTATGGTATTTAATTCTTCTTTTCTACCCACTGCTGCATCACAAACTTTTGTTTATTTCCGTGGTTTAAATATTAACTAGTTATTTCGTTCGCACTAAGTCATCACAGTCAGTTTAATCGCAATTTATCGAAAATAATATAAGATTAAAATAAAATTAATATTTCATATGCTAGCTTCTTATCATCCTAATTTAGAAGTATTAACTTTCAAACGAAATGATTATCTGACGTGTTAATCGATTTGATAATTTTTACTTAATAATTTTCAGTATCAGGCCACAAGTAGTTTTATTATATTTTCACAATAAATACGATTATACTTATGATTTAATTTTCATTTTCTTAGGCACTAGTTTAACGTGTTAGTACGAGTATCATACAATGTAGACAGGCTGGTACGTTGCAGTTATAAGCGTCTCGCTCATATCACCTGCATGTAAAGAATTCAAATATAAAATAATCAAATTTGTGGATCATAATTATTTTTGTTAGTCAGTTATATCTGTTTAACAATTAACGCAATGTAAAGATATTGTAGCAAGAAAACATGCTGTAAATGAATTGTAAAAGTTATGCGCAGTGAGGAAAGTAAAACAAACTTCTGAATTTAATGAGCTATTTTACTGATATCCACCAATGACAGAGATATTGACTTATGCCAATACTGTACTCTTAAGATATTAGTAAATCATTTAATCTGCAAGAAAAGTCTTGTCAAAATATGTACCGTCAGGGTTATAGTTTCATCCCTTCAGTGCATCTCGGGGCGAGTTGAACGACTCCCCGCTGTCAAACCTCGTACCCATTGATATGTAATGAAATTCTTTTAAGACGTTTATTTGACCCTTCGATTTAAAACATCTAACTGGCCACCCTTCTCAAAACTATTCAATAAAATTCGATCTCTTATAGAAAATTAAATTTTCTTCCATTCACCAGTCGAAGCGAGGTAATTCTTTGAGATTTTGCTTTTATTTTAAGCATTAGGTCGTATCTACGCGTGAGTGTGAGAGGCGCCTTGATGTATCCTGATAATGTATAAAGTAACAGTATACGCGTTATATATTCGATGTTCCTTATCAAGTTATCTTATCACAACGTGATTAACCCACTTTACAATGTGTGTATAAAACATTTGTTTTGAAATGTTTATTTGTCAAAGCATCACTCAGAACGGTTGGCTGTGTAAACTTGCTGTATTTCCTGAACACCGAAATTATGCAATATTTAACAGTTTTCACTTGCTTCATCATTTTATATCAAACTTTAAGTTATTTTAAAAATTTTCGATTATTTTTAGCAGTTATTATCTCGATTAGACAACTCTATTGCTTATTTTATTACGATCATATGTGACGAATACATTTTGCTCTAGTAAATCACCTTCAAATTGTGATTACTATAGACGGTGCATAATCGTATCAGAAGGAGCTCCTAGCAACGTAAACGTGACCTATATCTGATGATGATCATTCAATATTACCGTTCAGGATATTCAAAGCGATAATTTAGATTACACGTCGCTTGGCTTATTGTAACATTCTTTCGTTATCAGCGAGCGACTGGCGCCTTGGTCTCGTAGTAACACGTGTGCTTTGACATATCAAACAAGACGGTTTCCTCGATCCGACACTGGCTTTCAAACTGAATCAGTCTCTATGTATTGGCGACTTTAAAAATTTTATATTAAAAAAAAAATTACTATGTTATCAATTTTAGCTCTAGAGGTCTATCCTAACATTAATGTTTTGATGCAATTGTTTATTTTATTTCAACGTAAGCTTTAAAGTGATTTAATTTTTAAGAAAATTACATTTGATAGTTAAAATACATTTCTTATCATTAATTCTTCCACACGGCCAACGCTCGTTATCGCAATATAATGTCATTATACGTTTTGGGTGTTTATATCAACTATTTATCTTGAAATGTGATTGCTACTTCCTTTGTGTGAAGTTCTTCGTATGTGTTTGAGTTTAATACCGTGTACTCGATATTTTCCTGGTAACATGTGTATGAGATGTCAGTACTGTCACTATGTCACCACGATACATAGATCGAAGTGTCTAAAAATGTTGTAAAACTAAAGTTCTCAAAGCCCCTATTTTGTTTCATTCTAGATAAGAGTTTGCTTGGCTTGAGATACATCCTACTCGTCTCCTCCCCATCAACCCGTCCGCGTCCGTCTCTATACGAAATTATTAAAAAATTATACGCCAAAGTATAAATGGCTCTTAACTGTCTGTATTCGCGTTACGTAAGGGTAATCGTGGACGCGACAATTAATTTAAAATCTTTATCCCTGTGGCGCCACAGTAGCATTAGCTGAAAGTGATATTACCAAAATAAAAATACTATTATCCTTATCATTATTAATGCTTTATAACTTATCTTCATTCAAGGTTGTATATATTCAAAATGGTTTTTTTGTAACATATGTTCTAGTTATTGTTCATGACTCGTTGGCGTTGGTCTATAAAGATGGCGGGATGGAAAATAATTAATTGCAAATTAATGGCTTGCTTAAATTAACTTTATAATATAATTATAATGATATAAAAAGTTTCAACAAAATAATGTATGTTTCGTCAAAGTATTTTTCATCAATATATTCTAGTCGTATAAGTAATCTTGATCCTTGTTAGGCCATATACCATGTCTTCTGTAAACATTGTAGATTCCTAATGAATATTTAAAGATAATTTTTCGTTTATCGCCATGATCTATTTATGGTGTATCTAATTTCCCCGTAGTGTTAATAAAATCATTTTATGTCACATAACACTCACAAATTTCTATGAAAACGTCATATCTGTATTTGTTCTGATAAAGATATGCATTTTACGAAAAACATAATTTTCAGACATGCTTGAAGTACTAAATTCCTTAAAAGACATTAATACTTAAATAAAACTTACACAGCGTGTCAATAGACACTCTAAAAATTATGGCACCAAGAAAATTTTGAAGGCGTCGGAAACTGACATCCCTTAAAATATTTTTCAAATTCGATTTTCTAACTTATTTCTGTAATGATAAAACGATTACCTGATTACGAAATAGGCATAACAGACAATTACATTGGATAAAGTACTTCTTGAAGATTGTTTAAGATAATAAGATCACTTATAAATAACAGACCTTAATAAAATCAGCAGCTCTAGAACAGAAAGAGAGTTTAATTCACAAGACATTATAAACCGAAAAATTTTTAAAGATAATTTTAAAAATTTTAGTCGTAATGTAGTACGTAGTTTTTCACAACGTTTTTCTGGGGTGGATTAAAAAATAATGAGATGGGAACGAAACAAAATAAAAATAACACAATCACACACATTTACCTTTATTATACTGGAAAGTGTAAAACAATACGGAGGGATTAATAATCGTATTGCTTTGAGGTTGAACGAAACACTCTTATGAAAACAAGTAGATCAATCGAAGTAGTTTATGTTGCACATGTGTTATTTTTGATTCATGAATCAAAAGGTAGACAGAATGCATTGCATTGAAAGGCTCATAAAAAGAAAAAAAAACCGTCATTTCCGGACGCTAAACAAATTTTGCGACAGCTACGTGATTTGAATTTTGAGTGTCTCGTGTGGACCATCGTTAGTACAAATTAAGCACTGAGACCAGCGGGGTGCGAACATTTTGTACATTTTCTTTTGGGCTCTCGGCGAAGTGTATTTTAATTGTAAAATATAATTCTTATGTAACGCACATACCGTCATATAGCTCATAATGTAACATATTCACAGACTTACAATAAATATGTTTCTGATGTGTAATACATCCATAACACTAAACAAAATGGCGACGTTAGAAACGAAGTGTAGCGCATGTTATACCGAGAACAATACGCGATAAAATATTCATCAGAGATGTACGGATTTCCTCCGATCCTAGCGAGCGACGCGTCTGTTTACCAATTAGGATAACAGATAACATTACAGAACAACCCGCCAAGAAACACAGCGCGAATACTTTCACAAATGTTTACGTTCTACTTAGTAGTAGTGACTACTTATTATTTGAAGATCATTGAAGCTGTAATAGAAGTTCATTGAATATCTACATCTACAAAAAGTATTTGTTTTGATCTATACTACACCAAAATGTGGAAAGTATATAATAATTTTGTGATTTTATACAAAAAAATAATCGTAGAAACCAAAATTTAAGAGAATTTTATTCAGATTTTGGCTTCCCTTCGTAAAAGATGTCGCTTTGTCATTTGGTACAACAGAGTGTAACACAATAAGAGCTTATCGCTTAAGGTAGTTTTAAAATTAGTTTTTAAATAATAAACATGACAAGCTACAATGTGTCCAGTATACTACCAGTCGGACACAAAATGGCGGCCGTAATAAAGGTATGCGCATATTCCTTTTACGGCTGGTTTCCGTTGCGCCTGCGTCGATTGTTTTCTTGCGACTCAATTATAAGCTTTTAAAGTTTAACAACTATTTTAAAATATCATTCCACTTGAAAGCAGTACAGCTTTATCTACGTTACTTGCAGATGATGTTTAAGGACTCAGATTTGCAAAGAAATAGAGCCACAAAACTAACTTAGCCGCTAAATACGCATATACATATTTATTAATTATCAATATTTTTGTGTATTATCCTTATAAAACTTAATAAGTACTTAATTTTATTTTCGATTGATACTTAGCTGGCTTATTAAATTGTTTCCCACAGTTTATTGAACTCGATATTCTGCCTGCTAGTGCAAACTGATTCTCGTCACACTTGAAATTATTTTGTATTATTTTATTACTGTCCTTTGTAAGTAAAAGATATAAATTATTGATTCATACGGATACGGAGCTCCTTATTAAATTGGAAATGTTTTTTTCATAAAAAGGTTCAATTACAATATCTCAACAGACTAAACAAATATAGAAAATAAAAAGCATTACAAACGAAACTTTTGTTTATGGAACAAAATCTGAAGTCGTAAAATGTCGTCCCGAAATCGTGGGAAGTTCTTGATTAATATGTCATCGTTATTTCTGTTACAAATATTTATATTGTATATAAAAATACAATTACGGACGGCTCGGATAACTTTACAGCCATAAGGAGGATGTGATTAAAATTTTTATTAATGTTTATGTAAAATTACATGCAGAATTTAGACGGATGTCGCCAGCTACATACAGTCTACATCACGCGTGGTACGAGAGGGTACTGACAGCGTTAGGTCTAGGACAGAGAGGTCAAGTGTGGTGATGCCGACGATTGTTTCTCATATTTTAAATGATATATCCATAACTTGTAATGAATAGACTTGTTGTACGATGTACATAATTTCGTAATTTGTACAGCTTGCAGTACATACAAACTGTTAAATTCGCGTGTTATATAATTCGCCATTATATGCGAACATTTGCGTCACCGCTGACCTTAAAAAGTCCACGTTGAGCAAACAGAACTGTTTATAATTGTTATTAATCATTATTTAAACAATAATCATCGGCGCCAAAATTATATATATTGTTCTTACAAATTTTGTCACTATTTTTACATATCACTACGTTCCAAATATATAAACATAATTGTGATGGAATGCAGATGGGTCTTTGCGTTCGTAAACCGAACAATGAATGATAACTTAGCTATTGAAACATAAATAATTATTATAAATAAATTTAAAGGACACGTAATAAAATTTCATTCAAAGAAATAATGTTTATTAATAACTTATTTAATTCCCACAGCTATTTCTCCAGACTTCCATGAGAAACAATCGGAGAACATTTTCGTTAGCGCACTGTACACTACCAATAGCATGCACAAAGAACTCTATTAAGGCGCTTACAAAATGGCTGGAAAATTAATATTACTCTCTCTTTTGTTACTTTTCCTTTTTTTGTTGTCGTTGAAGTCCTAAGTCTTTGAACACTCGGACAGCACAGATTTATTTTTATTGTATTGTTCTACGATTTCTTTGATTATTGTCTATCCAGGGGCGGTGGTCTTCTTCCTCAGTCTTTTCTTGGGACTGAATTAATCAAAGTCTTTGTTTTTCATAAGTAAGTATCCTTTCATACCTTTAGGACATGAACCACGAACAGCGACCATTATAACAAACAATACGTACATTTGAAAGTGCAATAAAAGCTATGAACGTTTAGAGCAGCCCTTAGCTCGAATCTTTGTTACGAACGTAAATCATTATATTAATGTGGACAAAAACAATAGTTTTGTGTGATTCTCATGGCTCGATCCCACGGCCTCCATGTAAATTGGTGACATACTCTATCATTGCTTAATAGGTTAGGGTCAAAGTTGTCGAGAGGTGTTATCCTGCGGTGTGAAGTGGAAAAACGTTCTTGATGACGATTTCACGTGCCCTGTAGCAATTTAGTTGACAACACTGCGCCCGCGCACTCAATTATACACTCGCGAAACACTTCTGATAGCAATCACCGCCCAAACGATTAAGGAGAGAAGATTTCTTTTGTCAGCTTAAATAACTATATTTAGCCACCATTTCATGATTCCTTTTGATGTTTTGAAAAACCAGGTTCAAAGTGTGAAAAAGTTGTAATTGAATTCACATGAAACATCATGTTTTTGGTCGTTTGTTATTTTAGTACTTTTCAATGTTATTAAAAACAATGTCAAAGTTTAAGTACTCTCAATCATAATTCATAATGCAAGTGTAAAAACTAGAATGATTGTTACAGCAATCACAGTAACCTGTCAACATCGATTCGATAAAACAGTTAATGATTTCGTCAAGCTGTCCAAGGTCCTGGGGTGTTAACGAGTTGGCCAAACAAACGTAACGGAGCCCCGGCCGGAGGCCGTTACTAGGGTACACATAGTGACACCGTGAAATTACTGAAGTTCTTTTTAAGTTTTATGAAATATATTTGATAGGAACCTAGTGCTAACCAACAATGTCTCGGAGAGCGTGTGGTACAATTTATTATAATATTTATAAAGCAAGGCAGGACGGTCGGTCCGTGAAACGTCACAAGATGAACTTATCAGCATACATTTCGCTATAGTTACGTGCCCGGAATCGTTTTCATTGTTCGAGCGTCCCGCTTTGAAGATTGTTATGACGTAATTATTATATGTAGAGGTACCATCGTCTTCGATGGAATAGGGTTGACAGTTTACAAATCAATTTCAATTTATCATTTATATTAAATAAGTTTCATGGTTCATGTACCGAGCTGTTCACAAATAGGAAATCTTACAATGGTGAAATGAGTGGTGAAAAATGCTGAACTACTTGCTATAAAAAACTATTAATATAGAAAAATATTTAACATTTATTTATACAGTGTGCCGCTCTAAAGAACTACAGAAGTGTAGTGGCGTGAGTCGGGGGAAAGTAGTAGACGAGAACCTCATACTATCTTTTTTACATTGAAGTTATTATAAAGAGCATTACATTAAAGTTTTATAATATGTAATAAAGTTTGGTGAGCCGCGCCAGTCAGCCCTAGAACAGGAAGGTGTATCAAAATGTCGGTAGCGTCTGGGCGTCGTCTGCGGCGCGTCTTATGCGAGTCGCATCACATCCGGCGAGTGTCAACAAACTGAGGAATCGATTGAGGATCTGGATGAAGGTTCTAGAACTCATCAGAAATTGTCTGGACCTCCGCCACCCGGCCACCATTTGGTGGGGCCAGTTGATATCTGAACATTGGGAAAGTTCTATAAAAGGTAACACTCTTAGTTTTTCAATGAAAGCTTCACTTCATAAAAAAACTGTTACAATACGTAAAAAATCATTAAAAAAGTTTTTCATTAGAATCCTGTCAGTGTAAAGATTTCTAGGACATTAAGGTGGCCAAAAATATTTTACATTCACATATCGGATCTTGTTCAGTTGAGTGTCTTACACTTCCGTCTCATCTTCCTGTGATCGCGGTCACCACAAAGTTATCGTTACGCCGTCGAAAGAAAAAAATGTAATCATTTTTAATATATAAAATAAGGTATATTCTTATAACTTTTATACGTCAATGACCTGTAGTTATTTCTAAAATGAAACGTCACTCCCATCTAAGAACCTTAGTAAGAACACCCAACTGTGCAAACTAACTGCGAGTATCAAACACATCACATGAAGTCATTAGGTCTTTTGTTAGAAAATGTAGTTTTTATGACAGCCTTGGATTAATGTGACCGGTGCACGTGTCGATCTTTATTTATTTTGACTGTTCTGTAATACAAACCTTTTGTAAGTACTTCGTCACCTGAATTCTTTTTTTATTTATTCTACCAATATTTAACATTTTTTTCTGCTATATTTTAGTTTAGTATTTGACCATTTTCATTAGCAGTATCTTTTTCTGCTACGAATATCAACTGGACTCGCGGCATCGCTCTTTGCTTTGCCAGATCTGTTATCGTTAAGGTGAAGTTTCAGGACCACAGGATCCCCTGTGGACGTGTTTAAATATACATATATAAAGAAACATTAATTCTATCATAACTAACTTTACTTTCACTTCCAATTGTCACCCTTCTGTCAATCAATAACAAGTATTCTGTTAGTTATTCATAGTATGATTATATATTCTGTTATTTCAAAATTGATGGGACTTGTAACTAAAAGTTAATGTTTATGAATGAACTTAGGTATAACAGACAATCTGTTTACATATACCACGACTTACGGATGAACATTATAGTAGTGATGAAATTGTTATTATATAGGAGACGATGAACCCCGCTATAATAGCAAAAGCTGATGTTACAACACGAAAGAAGTGAAAACGCAACAATATTTCTATTTGACAAACATAATTGATGGAATCTGCTGATATTATTATATATTTTGCAACAACAAAGCCTATTGTTTAAAGATTTCTTAACGCGTAATATGATACACTCCTGATATTATATTTTTATTAAAAACAATTACGTAAAAAAATCCATGGTCTCGTTGGTATGTTGTATGTTGTAATTCCTTACAGAAAACCTTCATAATTTTCTAGCTCTTCTTATATATTTTCCTAGACAATGTCGGGTCATTAAATTTCAATATTTATCACTCGTAATAAGAAGCCATATAATATTACTAATTTCTGTATTATTATATATAAAAAAATATAATAAACAGTCGGTATGCTCAGTGGTATTGAAAGCTCAGTGGCCAGATGCGCCTGCGCACGCGATGCGCTCATATCGCAAAGTCAGGACGCCCTTTACAATAGTAATTTATATTGCTTTGATAACACTTTTTGCAGTCGAACCTTTAATAACAAAAAGCGTTATCGTATTTAATTGAGTTTATAATGGGAGGCGGCATCTAGAACTGTCCTTAATAATGCGAATTACGTTCGACTTTCATGTCTTTGAGTTATAAACGATTATTTTGTTGTTTATAATAAAGTACAATCCGGATATAATATACAAGTTTACATGCGACGGTTGCCCGGCTACTTGCTACTAATAAAACATATTATACAAATATTTTCTAATGTTTACAAAAAACAATAATTTATGTATAATAACAATTAGCATAATTGTTTCCACAGTTACAAATATTATAGTTTTCATAGTAATAGAATTAATTTTTAACGCCCCATTTCACACAGGAACAAGCGTGCATTGCACAATTAGTTTCAGACACAACAATGCCGGCATCATATTATAAGATACATGCAGAAGAGATTTTCCACTATAGCTTTTACATCTCAGCGATACATTGCTGGGAGTGGTTGGGATGTTGGAAATGGGAGTCAATGAAAACGGCAATGTAGCTTTATATATACGTTCTGGATGTTTGTTGTGCTTGGTATGTATTCAGTCAATGAGACATTATGGCCTAGTTGGCACACGGCGCCCGCGTCGCGGATGCTAACGACGCCACGACGGAGAACAGAAATAAGGTTTAAATATTTCTATAACATTCTCTCATTTGCATGCGGGTTTTTTCCGCTGTTGCCATGCGACAGTTCCATAGGAACCAGTTTAAATATATTATACAATCATATAATTATTAGACGATCTCTCCAATATCTGTTTAATATAATATAAACTGTGACATATACATCATAATATCGTTAATACGCTGATCAGACACATCGCACTTCACACGATCTGCAACAGTTTTCCAATTAAACTGCGGAACCCTGAAAACTTGCAACAACAGTCCTTCGGGCTCGAGCACAAGTTTAGGAGATAACTGGGAATGAGATAAAGTTAGACGTACGTTTGTGCATGGAACAAAACGAAAGGTCATATCGTCTACGGCTCGCTAATATTCCTTATTCCGTAAGCAATTCGTTCCATATTCGCATGACAATAATTAATTTCCCCCGACAATAACAGCGCTCAATAAACTGCATGATGAATCCCTAATGTTGAATTTTCATTTGCAAAATTATAAGTAATGAGCTGCACTAAACTACATAGTTTTACTCCGCCTGTTATTACTTACGACCGCTTCGAACGTTCCATTTAAATATAATTACAAGAATGTATTGAAATAACTTAGAAATTAACATTCAAATACTTTATGAACACTGTTAGGTACGTCCAGTTACACTAAACTAATTTATCAGACGTATGAGCAGTAACGGAATGCCTTATATATATTTCGATGGGATCAAAAAAGTTAAGATAACTTTCTATCCTGAAATCTCACTGAATAATACAAGTTTGACAAACCGAATTGTATGTCGGAACCTTTAGTTCTTTGGAAATTCTCCCTTTGAATTTTAAATTCGTTTACGATGGGGTTCGTGATGCCCTTATCGATCCCAGCAGATGGGGGGCCGGAACACGTCACAGAATTATGAAATCCAAACTGAGATATTAGACTAGCCGCCTGTCGCAGATAATGTGAGGCGAAACATTGACGCGAGCCTTTACTATCTAAAACAACTTATTTAATTACTGGCATCTCTGTTGCTGATAACGAGAGATCTTATCCAACGAGGTGCTATACTGTGGGGGTCAAATGAAAAACTAAAATACGTTGCTTAATATGTAACAATTAAAGTATTCGATACACTCAGTGGACAAACGTTACAAAATCAATTAGAGAATTATTTGAGGAAGTCCATAATGAACGACCCAGTTTCCTTCGCTCGAGACAACTGTGGCAACATCTATATTACATGGACTGCGTGCCCCGACCGCGACTTTGTGTGTACATACAAACTCACGTACATAATATATTCGTTATGTTATTGAAGTAACCCGAATCTCTAAGCTATAATTATGTCAAAAATGAATGTTTACAAACAACTTGTTTCAAGTCCAGATAACAAAAATACCTAACGTCCTATCTTTAAAGTGCATCAACTTGAACAACTTGAACAGTTTTCTTGCCTTTCATTATAAACTGGGTCATTAAAATCATTTAATTTAAATTCTATGAAGAACAAGTATGACACAATTAGAGCTTCGATTCGGCTGTTAAAGTGTGCACAAGTGTCACATATACGGTGGTTCTTGCTGCAATACATTATTGATAATACTGTTAATATAATGAAGTTATAAATATTTGACATTTACGAAGAAAATATAACTTAATAATAGTCTCTTTAACGGTAACATTAAAAAGTAGTAAAAGTTATAAAGAACAGCTCCCTTTGAACCACGCCTCGGTCATTTTCTCCGACGAAAGTTGTCAAGACCGGTGTGAATGGAAGTTCGATGTTGTATTAAATTGTCAGTTCCACAGACCGACGGGCCGTGCAAAGATCATATATGTATATAATTATCCATCTTTAGTTACGCAATTCATCAATGCAGCGCGGCCGTAACACCTTCATACAACCGATGTAATAAATTACCTTGCCTCAAATGTGCAGTCTTACACGACCTTAGAACGTCATTCAAATCCATCACACTATCGTAACAAATGATACGAGAACTGTCACATGAAATATATGTGTCAAAAACGTACTGAAAATCCCCTGCATTTCGATAATAAGAGATATAAAGATTTCAAGATTTATATAAAGGATTTGGGTGCGGCGATGTGTTACCTTGGATCACGCTATGCGACACGTAACTCGGTTCATACATTTTAACCCAATTACCTATAAATTATTAGCATTATAAATTTTTTATCGTATCATAGATATGTTATCTGTGTTTTAAGTTCATTTTGAATTAGGCCGGCTTGTTGTATTTTGAACGTCTATAATTTTATTGTTTATTTTATTGAATATAAATGATTTAAAACCAGGAACTACACAAACATTACATATAATATATGTCGAGTAATAGTAAGTTACTCAGCTATTCATTTAGAACCAACGATCATATAATATTAGCGCTACCGATTATTACATTATACTGTAAGAATATTTTATTTACTCCTAGACTATGCCGGCGGTTTCATTTGTGTAAATGGTTCGTTATTCAGAACAAGGTATATTTTATTTTCACTCTAGCTTGCTAATTATTACATTGAAAATATGCCTTATATTCTGCGAACTGTTATGAACGATAAGACAATTAATATATTATTAAGGAATTCGTGCTTTCTGAAAAAGATTTTAATGTTTTAGAGATAAAATGTCCGTGATATATTTCCAAAATCTTTAGATGATAAAACCATTTTGATGTTCACGAACAGAGAGACAGGTGAACGTAAATTGTATGCAAATTAGCTTGCTTACTGGTGTTACATAATAAGTGTCATACATCTGAAGTAAATGAATTTTATACCCACGTAAAGCGAAATTAGTTTATTACCAAAATATTTACTATAAGTTAAAAAAAATATTTTAATTTCATTTGTAATTTGATACATATTACATATTTTACATATCATATTTATCAACTGAAAAATTATACTATGGATAGTAATACTTTTGATGCATTTACAAACTTGGTATCTCGATTTCTTTTATTTTACTAATCATCAATTTAGTGAGTTGTCATGATTTATTTCCAAGTAATAAACTGAAAATATAATTATATATGAAGCTAATAAACATCGCGACATTCTCATCGCCAGGAGATGTCCTTTTCATAATTCTTCAGAAAATTCCTAAGGAGAACAAAACTGCGAAACAATCAAATGTTAAGTCGAACATTTGTCAAGTATTTACTTTAACATGCACAGTTAGTTAAGTCTCACTCGCATGGATTTTGACATGGTACTTTACGGTTCGTAGTGATGGTATGAATGAACTCTTTATCGGTCCACTAACCATTGAGTAGCGTTTGTTCAGGCGATAGGTAACTGATAAATCTGGACGGCCACTCCCCCCGTTTCCGGCTTCTTCAAATATTGTAACGTCTTATCGACCCGGCTCTAGAGACAGTTTCAGGTATCCCCACTTAATGTTAACCGCTGTTTTATTTCATGGAGGGAAAGTTCATACTACGCAAATATCATTTCCTTGATCCACACAAAAGCGCCTCGATTGAAATCCGTGTGCGCCGTTTTTCTTTATTCTTAATATCTGCAGGATTGGTTAAAACAAGAGGTGATGTGTAACTACTTTCAAAATAACAACTTCAAACCGGATGAAGTATTATTTTAAGAAGTCAATGTGAATTATCATCAGCAGATCGATTGATTTATTTTTAATGTTAATAAAGTGTCGCCCTGTGATAAGAAATGTTTCTCAATAACTTTAGACGGCACATGTTGACCACTTCCATGAAATATTTGTTTTCTGATAAACATTTAAAAATTTGTTTTTTAGATGATGTCAACGTTTCCTTTAATATAAAAAGCGTTGAACTCATAATAAACTTATTTTATTTGGTTCATAAATTGTACAAGGATCTATTAAACCAATTTTTATCGTTAGGTCGGATGATTTCAATTTCTATTACCTGGATAATATTTAACTCGATTTTTATGTGTTTGTTTATTTGTAATTGTGTGATAGTTATTAACGATCTGTGTTGTAACAAACGTAACAAATGAACCAACTCACATCACATATTTGAAATTACTATCGATTTTAGCTCATTGTTTTTTATAAATAAAAATGATTTATTTCTCAAATCGATTCCGTATCTTTTTGTAACAAACAAACACGCACATATAACAGGGGTATGTAGTAATGAAACATGTTACACCGTGATCGTATGTGTGCATACCCGTGACGCCACAATGCCGAAACTGTCGATAAGGGCGGACGATAGGAAGTTTGTCAGATAATACGTTGCATGAAGGTCGCCGCGTGACTCTCACAGCTTCCTGGGACGACCCTGGATCGCGTTACGTTATCTAGCTAGGACTCCGACGAACGGAATGGAATTAAAACTTTATGAGTTGGTTGCTATGAACAAATTAAAAACGAACTTTATTGTACATAAGTCCCCTGAAATACGAAATATCTCCACGGTTGTAAATAAATAAATATTACATAAACGGATCTTTCGTGTACAGGATTTCGCTAAGCACGCCAATAAGCCTCCTATTCTCCGAACATTTGTCTATTTGAACGTCAAATTTCATCGAAACATAAACAACAGAGTAATTTTGTATGTGCCAAGATAATCTTTGTTTGTTAAAAACGAGTTTTTTGGAAGTTCCGAAACCGTTCGTGTTGTAAACTAAGCTATTCATATTATATTTAATAATTAAACAATAGAAATATTATAAAGATAATGCCATTATTTTTAAAGATGTTTCAAAGTTGGCTACAATAGCGGCATTTAGGACGAGTTCCTAACTCAATACAATAAAGTATTTTAAAAATCTTTACTGACAATTCGCGAAGGATTTTTCGAAAGTCATAAAATAAAATCGCAAAACATTTTTTATAACACCAATAAAATTACTTAAAGACCATTAAATTGTAAAAAGTTTATTCTGTTCTTTTGTTTGATATCGAACAAAAAGAGGTAAAAATTTAGCTTACGACATAACGCGTAGATGAAAGCACGGTGACAGATATAAAGGACACTATTACATTATATTATATTATAGGCATTGGAGCTCTAACATTATGCATTATTAAATAAGACTGAGTTTAATAAAATCTCTCTATTAGAACCACATAAACTCTTGTTAGTTCCATATAACGTAAAGTTATGTGCTTCTAATATAAAATATATATGTATATATTATTGTTGCTAACGTAACCGAAATGCAGGTGCCAGGGATCGAAATCCGAGGTACGGTGCACCAACAAAGGACATGTCTATTGGCAATTGAATACTAAGAAAATTAGATGTATATTAGAAGGCGTGGGAATACTTGCAAGGTGTTACAAATAGAGTTAGTAAGGAGAGAATAACACACGCCAGCCGCCAGGTAACGAGCGATAGGACTGCAGAAGTATTGTACTGCAGAAGTTATCGGGTACAAACGGAACACGGTTTACAAATACATTGGAATAATTTGGGGTTAGTTGAAGTAGGGTAGGTTTTTAGATAAACGCCAACATAACGGTATAGTTTTACATCGGAACAAGTAAATGAAATAGCGGAAGGGGTTATCCTAGATAATAATAGCGGGTTGAAAGTTGAGTTCATGTAAATTTTTAAGGGGTGACAAAAAACGGATTACTGACTTTCTAACGCATAACGAGGATAATCCCTATAGTATACTGACAAATTGGCAGCCGCCACCCCTCGCCCTGGACTGTATTTAAAAATATTAAGCAATGTTTATTTTACTTTATAGAATTTTATGAGAAATAGATAACGGTCTAGGAAGACGATCAATCTCACACATGAAACCAAACAGACTTTTTCGAAAATATAGAAACTTAACTAGGGAAGCCACTTAGTTTATTAAATTAAATATATTTAAACTTTTCTTTCTATTTGGTTGAATTAAAATTTGACTATATTTTATATATCCTAACTCAGAAGCGATTAGATCATGGTAGATGTCAATGTAATTGAAAGAGTCTACAACAACTAATATAATGTTTAGTTTGGTAAAACGCATCAGTCATCATCATAACAGGTGTCTACAAACATACAGCGCTGGTGGAAATAAGAATGAATTAGATACAGTCCTAGAAACTTTATTCCGGTCGTAACATTTTATTATTCAAATACGTGCCGAATAAAAGATACAGAGAATGTCACATTAGAAATTAATAAAATATTTAAAGCAATTATAATGTTGTAATGTATAGAATGAAACGTCTTATGCGTGAGACGAAGGCCCTAGTTGTAGTTGGACTGACTGGTTCAGCGCCGCTTTACATGACAATAACTTAACAACAATGACTGTTGGAGATCCTTATTGTGACGGAGTAAGGTTGGAAGTCGTCAATCAGCACGCCGAAGCTCATTGTCTGCGAGCTCTAGTTACCGATGGAAGTGTTCTTCACTTCCTGTATATCTATTTTTTTGTGCGGGAAGAGGGTCGAATGAATGTGAAATTAATTGAAGGGCACTTTCACTGAAAGGGCTACGGTAACCGGCCCTTGATCTAATTTTTCTCCGACCGGTAACGGCGGCTCGCAGCCTCTCGACAGCTCTATCCCTTTCAAGTTGTTCGCAGTACACTTCTTCACCGCCGCTAATAGGATTTCATGTTCGAATTAAATAGTTTATGAAGTGTCACATCTCTCAATGACATATATCTTTAAGATCCTCTATGAATGTGATGTCGCCACCGTCCTCGCCTCACGGTCACCCGGCCGATATTATTAGTTTTTAATGTATTATAATTGAATACAGAATTCAGAATGTATCGTCTGATAAAACCAACATTACGATATCATTTTAAACCAGTTTTTTAATATTTACGTAATTTTGTAACTTTTGCGTTAAGAAATCTCATCGACGATCCCCTTGATGAATTTTTCAATAATCGTGTTATTAATTACTTTATCTGTATGTTGTGTATTTATTTGAAAGAAATAAAAAATAAAACCGCACAAACAAGGTACGTCTTTAGCTGCTAAAGGAATATATCTTACTTTGTATGTTACTGTTATTTTAAAATACTATTTTTAATTACAAGGAAAACCATAGCTGCAAGTTATAAGCTACCAGTGACACAGTATACCGGCGCCAATAAACACTCATTATCATTATAGGTACTTGCTTATACAGTGTTACCATTAATATAAAAGTTTGGTATACGTGACGATTCAACGGAAACTTGAAACGGCTGAGCAGATATGGATAAGATTTTAACAACAAAATAAAATACCCGAAGAAAATTATTTTTATTCCCTTTCATTTGATTTTTGTATAGTTTCTAGTCTGTATGTAAACAGTGGTTATTAAAAATAATCACTGTAATGTCAGTTCAAGACATATTACTTTGTATCCTAAATGTGTAGTATCATATAAAATTATTTAATATGATATATGAAAAATATCACAGATTCATAATAGTTAGTTTTTCTGTTTCCGTCTTTTTTTTAGTCTGTGTATTCAGGAGTGGACGTGCTTTTTTATTTTTGCAGCTCTGCAAGGAATGCAACCCGCGTTCATTGACCCCTATGGCGGGAAAGTATGGAGCACATAGGTTAAAATACAACCAACAATTTAGGGGAGAATTTTTAAGTGTTTAAAATTAGACATATTATATGAATTATTTACGATTTAATATAATGAATGGATGGATTCGACACTTCATTTAATTTTAAATTTAGCTGAAGTACTTAACTTTTATATCAACTCTTATATCTATGGATGTTTTTAAAGATATTTCGTCACAGAATTGTGAAAGTAATTATTTTAAGACGATACTGTATATACTAAAATATGTTATATTTCTTACTCAGTTATCATTATCTTTAAACGGGGTTTAAATTCATCATTTCTATACTTTGGTATTTGTCGAGAGCGCTAAAGACGTTAAGCCTAATTGTTTGCAGACTTAGTCACAGACAAATAATATAAAGGCAGCACTTCATCAGAACGGGCAGGCATTTCTGCTTCGCGCCATAAGCTGTCGTCTTAGGAATGCCGACCGACTGGCTAGTGGCTACGATACCTTATAAGCGAAATGGCATACGCCCGCTCTCTGTGAGAGCCGGCGGCGGAGTGAGTAGTGACTGAGTGAGCCCACAGTCCACACTATACAGTCGGCTAGTAGCCGGTACTCGGTAGCTACCCAGTACCCACCCACCGAGACCTCATCCACACTCAGTACGCTGACTACGAACTTCACACGCTATACGACCTCTTCTAAGAAAATCTTCTTCGTCCACCCTAACACCGGCGAGACGCCGGACAGTTTCTTTCTCTGACATAACTCTCCGAAGCTTCATATTTCTGAACTTAGAATGTGCCACGATGTCTTGTAGATTACAACTTACAAGGAATAATCTATACGCCGCGTATTTTCAGATATTCGTGAATGGCATCAAATTAGCGGACGACTAGGGGAGGGGGCCGCGCGGGGGGTGCGGGGTGCTAGTGTCGGAGCGGGAGGGGGTGGTGGCGGTGAGGAGGGGCAGAGGGGGCTATACGCCGCATCAGCGCCGTCGCCGACCGGTCACCGAAGCGTTCTAGTCGCTACTCGCTCGCTAACTCGCGCGTCGTAAAGTAGTCGTGTTCACGGCGCCACACGAATAGCACGCGCGGCTCTTTTTAGAACCGGCCGGCACCCGAATAATGTTTCAGTGTTTAACAAGCTCAATCGGAGGTCTCGGTCGAAGTACCGTATTTAATTTACACTGTATAACCAACCGCATATTCTCAGTGAGTGTTACGCAGTGTGTAAGAAAAAAACTTTGTCGAAGATTCTGAAGAATTTTGTGTAAAATTGTGTAACTCGCCGGCAAAGACCGGTTAGCGTTTTGCACAAACTTTTCGGTGAGTGATATTACGATGTGTTGTACTACAATCATGAATGTTATGATGCATAGGACATATTATAGGATTGTATATTACTATTCTAACCATCGAACGAGTAAATACGGGTAGATACTTACACAGATATTCGTTCGTCCAAGACTGGCGGGGCGTTGCCGGCTGCGAGCCGCGGCTTGGTAGACATTTCTGCGAATTGCCGGCATCCAAAATTTTAACAATATGTCCAAGTGCCTCATTTATTACTTTCGGTATTAATTAAATAAAATTTTTAACTTTTCAGTTTGAGTGGGTACTTTGTAAATAAATTTGTTAATGTTGTATTTATATACTTTAATTGGAAACACAATATTACATAATTTTATGTTTAGATGTTTTTACCTGCTTTTTATTTCATAAGCGTTTTGTTAGGTTGTGAAATGCTTAGTTGACTTTAGGATAGCATAGACAGGTTAAGGTTTCACAATAATTTTCAATAATGATAATTTCTTTGATTTAAATTGATGTTTAAAACGATTTTGTCTTAAATATTCGATACAATTTTTTTAACAGCGAAATTACGAAGTCTAAATTACAATATCGGTGACGTATCAATTTAAAGCGTAGTTTTAAATTAAATCGTAAATTAAACAGTAACTTTTTTTTTAATTAAAAAAAAGGCAATTTGGAATAAATAAGTCTTATAAAGATTTTTTTTTCATGAACATTTAAAAATATTTTTAATAAATATAATAAATATAATGGATCTTTGTAAAATTGATAATTATGTCAATAATCTGGACATGTGGCATACAATGTTGTTCTAAATGTTTATAGTAATACGAGATATTATTTCATTATATATTTATGTATACACTTATATAATCTACTATAATAAATATTTATAACACTGCATCATTCAAGGAAAATACAAAATAGCGGAAAAACTACGTATTTATTTATTAGTAAACACAAGTTTCGCGCCATTTGTCTGCATGTAAACAAAAGTATTATTCTTCCACTTTCTACCTGGCCTTTGAAAGCCTCCGTAATTTTGCTGAATATTGAAGTGCTTTGCGTCTCAGGTAAAATTAAAAAAAAAACTGTCGGGACAATGACTAATAGTATGAACTGGGATAGGCCTCAAGGCCGATGTACTGTTTAAAATAGTTGGTATTTACATCCAGACTTCAGTATACTTTCGGGCTTCATACGATGCAGGTCGCTTGTAACGGTCAATAGGAGTGTACTGCCGCAATACTTGTTTATAAATACGACGGTCAACACTAGTGTTTATATTTACGACAATATTTTACAAATATTTTTTTAATTCTTTCTTAAACATAGAACTTACTCCGGAGTTGTGTTTTATTAGGTAAAGATATCTAGTGTCAAGCTTTCGTTATGGTGTGTCTGAAGTTTAATGAAGTCCTTATATTTATATTATTTTTCTTTTTGTTGCAGACGGTGTGCGTGGAGACATCGCGCGCATCGTCCTTGTGATAAGAGGGCCCTGTGATATCGACGCGTTCGTCTTAGCTTTAACACTAGTTAGGTATTAGTTATATAAAAATGTCGCCCCCAATAGACGCCCACATACTGCATTTGGACGCCTGGGAGAACCTGGACCAGGAGTCCATGGAATTGACACACACTTCGGAGTTCTGGACCCAGGTCCAGTACGAAACGGACCGGCTAGATCTGATACCGCCGTCTGACCTCAGCAACCTGCTGACGGACAGCGAGAGCGACTGGCGGATCACGGAGACGCCGGAGGAACCCCATAAAGACAACATCGTACACCACGACTGTATGTGGGCCGGCTCCTGCATAGACTCCGTGCACCCCAGCAACACATTCGTCAAGTCGGAGCTGATATCGCCATCGCCGGGCCAGAGTCTCCTGCGCCGGGACCAGTCCCCGCCGCGGCCGGACACGCCGCCCTCACTGGACGGGGACGAGCCCCCGCAGTTCCGGCACGCGGTGGATGTGGCCGGAACCGCCCTGAGGCTGCTGAGGGACTCCGCGGCCGTCGCAGCGGACCACTCCTACACCCTCGCGCGACAGCACTTCGATTGCCTCGGAGTTCAAACCCCTTCCGACTCCTGTGAATCAGGTCAGTAGATTACACCACATCAGATTTATACTATAACAAAACATTTTTGAAATATTACAGTCGGTACAATAATCTTACGGAATGTGTAAATTGTCTCGGCTCGAGTTTTACTACGAAGCGAACCGGCCACTATTCTACTATGTAGTCGTTATATTTAAATATCTAATAGTAAAGCTATTTGTGAAGTTCGCCGTGAGCAAACACGCGAGTCCTCGAGTCGGTACTCGACATTTTATTTTAAATAATCATAAACTCTTCGAAGAGCAACGAATAATGTTTGTCAAGTTACACAAATAATACGAGAGATACTAAGATCATAAATGAGTTTCGGGACTTTAAAGAATACGACAAGATGGTAGCCGGGACGCTGACAGGACGCAGGCGTGCGGACGAGAACGCGGGAAACTGCGTATCGACCGCCGACCCTCTCCCTCCCCCGCCCTGGCCCTCCGCCTCCCCGACCCTTTTCCATCGTCTAGACGCACTCGCTTCCGGCACCTTCGCCTTCGACCTTGAACGACAACCTTCCTTAATGTCAAGCCTCATCCTGAAACTGCCTCATGTAATTACTGCGAATCCCGGGGCTCTAGCCAGCTATCGGGACGGTCTCCCGGGGAGTCCAGAGGTCGCCGGGACGTTCCGACATTGAACACCCCGGCCTCGGTTAAGGTTAACATCCTCGCGTCCCGACCTCCGATAAAAATGATGAACGCACTCCCGAAAGTTTCGAGTGGGGGAATAGAAAACGGCGGATCACAACGTCAGCTCGCCGGGCCATCGCTGCGATGGAAGGTTCAAATAAAACCGAACGGTTGCTCACGCTCGGCCGCCATAGGAATAGAAGAATTAGTTTTCATTGGATATCAGGAGTACATTAGATAAGAAATTCGATATTCCCACACCGGAACTTGAAGGGTCTCCTCGATGTGACGTCAGCAGGCGTGCTTTATTGTATATGCGACACTATCACTGTGTTGTATATACAATGCCGCGTAATTATGATGAGGGACGACATCACAGAGTGCCAACGATAGACAATCAGCTCGGCTCATTCGTAGTACAGTAAAGCTTGTAATTAATTAAGTTTATAGAGGATTGCATTCCTGGCGAGTCAGACGTCGTCTAGTCCGTTATTTGTAAAGAATGCAACGGAATGAAATGGAATCTCATTGAAGCGGGGAGCCGGCGGACCGGTTCTCGCTCACGACAACCCGGTATAGTGATCCACCGACCCCAGCAACTGGCAACCGAGCAACCGGACAACCAACCAACCGACCCAGCCGCGCCGACGCCCTCGTACTAGAGTACCACGATTGAAAGAACTACGTCATTTTATCATCATCACAAAAGACATTGGCGATTATTGGCGCTCCCGGAAATATTAAAGGGAGTTTATTTCAGAGAAGACGACTTGATTATTTAAATATATTATTCGTCATTTAAGAAAAGCGAGGATTTGGTCATCTTTTGAATGCACACATGCTATGAAATGTATATAAAAATATATGACGGAGACATCGCGTTAAGCTATAACCTAATAAACCCAGCGATAAGCGCACGGCGCTAGGTGCTTTTGACCCGCAGTTATTATCTTGATAGATAGCGTGTCGCCGGCCGACATCTAGGATATTTAAATTCTGTCTCTATTTAGATCGTCTAAGTAGGGCGGCTCTGACTGAGCTGTGTGTGTATCGTGAGTTCCTTTAAGGCGATTCAGGCCGAAAGATCCGGTTCTAGAGCCCCTGACGGAATCGATCGATCGAGCGCGTTACTGATGTAACCAATATAAAATTAAAATTTGTCACTCTATCAACAAAATCATCTTGAGCCGTCAATGTCGCCAGCTAACTGTAGGGCTGTCGTAAATGAAAGATTTTATAAAGTTGCAATGCGTGTTTAATGCCCTTGGACGCGTAGTTAAAGCAATTTGAACGGTTACATTAGGTATTTCTAGCGACCTAAATATTGTATTAGGTACTTGTCGTACGTAGTCACAGTCACCGAGAGCCGGTACTTTCATATGTACATACGGCATTCATTAAGATAACATTACAAATTGCATTATAAGTCACACGGCGAGTAAGTTCATACCTGCCTATGAGTATGGGAATATATAATTGGGATCAGGATTGTTCGATGAAAAATTTAATTCGGCAGGTTCCATATGTATGTGTCGTAAAATGGAAGCTACCTTAAATTTATCGATGTATATTTGGAATTATCGCGTGGCAGATAAAGTTTCGCATTCGAGATGACTGAAATACTAGGTCAGTATGCGATCGTAGACATTCCTATTAGGAGTTGAGCAGTACGTCCGCGGGAAAGATACTAGCTATGTATTGATTGAAATATCGTTAAAGTTGCGGGGGAACGCACGATCGTATTAAAAATCAAACATTTGGTCACAGTCGTAGCAAAGCGTCGCCTTATTGGCCTCCGAACGGCCTTCACGATCAACTATCAATGGCGATAACAATATTGCAACGTGTCACACTAACATAAATTTGTATTGTCTTATCACGAAAAAGGTCTTAAGTATTCTCACGTCTGATAACACGCCACGGCAACAAGATAACCGCAGTCACCTTGATCTCACCAATTTAAGATTCATTTTTAATGAATAAAATAATTTCAATATTTATACGTCTGTTAATTTTCCATACGTTCGTCCTCAGCAACACGAGCGCTCGGACTGGTTTTGTAAAAATGTTGAATTATTAATAGGATATTTTTATGCACTATTTGTTCTATGGTAATTATCGATTTCGGGTAAGAAATATATATATATATATAT
>DVQP01000020.1:0-47819 GCA_018231745.1 Danaus eresimus
TATATATGTATATATGTATATGTATATATATAAACAATGAATTTTAAAACATAATTTGACGACCATAACATAAAATACACTCAAATCTATTAACACAAATCACAATAAAGGTAAAACGTCTTTACGACCACAATACATGATGATCATGAGATGCACCTTCCGCTGAAGACACGAGTCCATTTTATATTCCAGTAATAATATTACTTTTCCTTTGTTCCTTTAATATTTATTGCTTTATCGTTCTATTTGCTTTGATACTCAAATACGTTGAGTAGATACCGCTACAACTTCCTTACAATAAAAGCTATGAATTTTGCCTTAAGCGACAGAATTATTTTATGATTCAATTCTAAAATTTAAATTTTAAAGAGCCTGATTTTATATTTGTTATGAAAATGTACAATGCAATATATTCAGAATTCTTTCTCGGCGTTGATATTATTTTGTGTTATACGTAAAATTATTTATAAATTAAACCGAAAGTCCAATGATCGTTATATATGTGTGCTACATGATCGATATGAATAAGTACATGTACATACAAGTTGCTTTTTAAATTAGAATTTCGCTAGTTATGTTACACGGTGCGGAAAATTTGCTCCCCGCTCCAACATTTCGTAATAATAGAGCACATCGTCCAGATAAGGGAATGCACTGGTGTTGGATATTGCAGATTCGTATGCAAAATTCAAGTCGTAAAGATGACGTGAAGTCAAAAACGAGTGAGCTAGTGAATACTAAATTCCGAATCGCGGAGCGCTCGTGAGCTAACGTATTGTGAAGTTTTTTTTAATTTACGTTAGTTTTGTTTCCCGAACAAAACAACAAGAGCAGCCGCAAAATATACATATATTTTAATTTTCCATTCGTTTCGTCGTATTGAATATCCTTTTTTTCTCGAACAACTTCCTCCGTAATTAACTTCGCTACGTCTATTAAAGAACAACGGGTAAATGTTTTCTTTATAGCAATATAATTTCTGTATTTTCGATTTCGACATTGTTATTCGCCGTGAGTGATATATTTCTAATATCTTAAGCCTCAACGTCAGCGTGGGCCACAATGTACTATGTTGGAACGGTAATTAAATTTCTACATAACAAATGCACCTCGGAGTAGGCGGTAATTTACGATCCCTATAAAAGATACAAAGGACACCATCAAGATATGCTGCTGCAATTAACGGCAACTGCAGATTTAGTGTGTGAGTAATACTTTACTCATTATTTTTATGAGATTTTTTAATGGAACGTGCATATAACGCCCACTGCTGGGTATCTCGCAACCAAATCGTTGTACTGTTTTGATTTGAACAACAAATTGAGTATTTTTATTATTTGGTGTAACTTAACCGTTAATGCTTTTACGTATAAGCTGTAATGTTTATCGTTCAGCGATTTGTTTTCGATAAAATGTGAATAGGATTATATTGGAATGTACGACTATGGAACTATATTATGCACGCTCGTACAAACAAACATAGAACATGAAATAATAATACAACTATTATGCATGCTGTGAAAGTTACGCTTCACTGTTCAAGTAATACAAGAATTTCTGACATTGAAACTACAAAGTTCTTACGACTTTCATCTCGCTTGAAGTGTTTTATTTTCGTATTATTACATGAATTTATAATATTATTCTGTTTGAATTTTTCTTTAAATTTATATGACGAATCTCGTAGCAATATATGTGGAACTTTTAAGGAATTGTTACCAAACCAAAGGTTCGAGACATAGCTTCTTTTAATTCGTGACATTGATGTGATCAGTTTTTAACCATGTCACTTCGTATGTGAGATCTTTCGCAATCAATTGACTTCGTGTCAGGCAAGCTGCGTTTTAAGACATTATGATTAACGACTTCCATTTCGGTAACTTTAAAATCAAAATGTATGGGTCAGATGTGTAACAACCTCGGCTTAAAATGCCGAATCTTTATGACAAATGTTTCGTAATGAATGTGATGTCAAGTCTCGATTAACGTTTATGTCATATTAATCTGACGCTTCAAAACATATACGATAACCTTAAACGGAATAATGAAATCACATTTCAGTTTGGATTTTGTTTGTTTATACAGTTTTGAGATACGAGAAATATAGAGGATGATTTTGAAGCGCATGGACCGATAAAAGGGAGACGTGATTTCTTCGCTGAATCCCCCTATCATTTTATCTCCTTTCTCGATAGTCTATCCGAAGCATAAGATGCAGTAAACACATGGACCATCGTCTAGTGGGAATTTCCAAGGATTTTATATTCCGACCGAGTCTAGGAATCGCATTATTAAAGCACTCCCAAGCGGATGTCACCAATATATTGATAGTTATCGACGTCTAGCGTATACCTAGCTGACTTTACTAACGTTCTCTTGAAGTTTCACTAGTTTAAGTCATTCCATAACATTTTATTTACAACTTGAGTTAACTTTCATATGAATGCCAGAGACAATGAAATAAAAACGACGCTTGAAATTCGACCATTTTGATCCTCGAATTTCTCTTGGGATTAAAGGTGTTATATTAAAAGCGACGAAACTTTATTCAAGTTGATTCTTTTTTACGTCGTAAATGTATGTACATATATTATTTAATGTGTAACGAACGAAACAGTTACATAAATAATATAATGATTATAATGCCGCAATAAAATATGGAAATCGTTTAATTATCACGAGACTTGCATCCCGTGGGAATGATAACAATTGGTCCGTAGTCGAGGACGAAATACGAACCGTGGTTTCAATAATTCATTAAGAATATTAAATATATGCACTAACTATGACTGTCAACATAACTGTCCCTAACTCGGTCACTTACTGATTAAACTTGATAGAAATTCATTATTAGTCAACATGTATATGACGTCACAACGTGTCGGTTTATCACAGCTTTCGGGACAGTTCAGCTGATTCCTTTTAAATATTTCATTACACGACAGTTTCATGATAATCTATCATTGACGAAATAAGCTTCAATGGCCTCGACGAATATATCACGGCACTGGAACTGGGGTCGCGCAACTCGTAAAATCTATTTCCGCGTCGGCGAAAACTAATGTCAGAAAACACAATACTAGCTCTGCATATAAATGATGTTCTTGCGTTATTTCAAGTGTTATGGCGCGCCACGCTGGCTGTACCAGTACATCATTTTATTGAATACCATAGCTATGCAATGGAATTTTTAAGTAATAACTGACCAAAGAAGTACTATTTGCATGAACTCTATTTCAAGTTATGAACTTTCTTGATGTCCGATCTTAGTTTAAATTAATATTTGTCAAAAAAAATACAAAGAAATGCGAAGCTCGCAAAACGACGTGTTTGTGTTCTTTCGATTGCCCTCGGCGTATTTTACACTAACGTTATCGTAATGAGCCATAAAAGTTTATCGCTGCTCGTAAAAGCACATCCTCCGTTTGGACCCAAGTTTCGACGCGACGAGACAAGAACGTCGATGTAACAATGTGTGTGGTGCAATGACAAAGACGGGTTATACGAACAATATAACTAAAACAATCTTGGAATGCTGCTTGAAATACAAAATATATTTTGTAAGAACATTACAAATTTATCTTTAAATATAAAAAGAAAAGAACATACATACTTAGTTCAGAATTGCTTGAGCTGTTTAACTTAGACTTGTCTGCGAGTTGGATAGTCTAACTTGCTAGACTTTATAACAAGATTAGCTCAGTCTAGATCAGCATTAAGTCTAATAGAATCGGAATAGTCGCTAGTCAAGAGAAAGCCTGACATTGGGCCGGTATTGAAGTGGGTTGTAGCGGGCGAAGTAGGTGAGCGTGTCGAGGTCGTGACGTCACGCGCTTTCTCTGCGCCGGCGCCGGTTGTGCAACGTCTAGCGTACATGATGCGTTTGCTGTATAGCCCTCCAGTGAAACATTCAAAAGAATTTGGCCATTTTAATTAATAATCTAAAATTTGAAACTTTTCAGAAGCTATTGTGTTAATTGTTCACTCTTAACGTGCCATGTTGAACCTCGATAGTTTGAGAGGGAACCATCTGGTGTGGTTTTCATTTAATTCAATATAAATCTTGACATTTCATAGAACGGTAATTTGCTATTACGTTTCAAGGCACGTTACACTGAAATTCGCGTGTATTGCGCTTGTATTTTATGAATCCTCGTAAAATATTTAAAGCAACAGTTTATCGTTGCCCATAAAACAATACAAATGAACCTAGTGAATGCATATGCAACTCATTACAAATTAAAATGGCAATAAAATTATTTTTGGTTGTATTATCGCTACTGACATCTTTATTATAATCTTATGAATATTTAATATAAAACAATTGTGGAATTAAGTTGCCGCAATAATTTTGCAATGAATGAGTTCTTTGTAAGCACGGTTTTTAGTATTTTTGTGAAACTAATTTATTTAATCTAATTCCTTTGTTTGAATTTCCTTACCATGAAAACTACTCAACGTCCCAATATATGAGATAAACGCTGTTTGCATTTCAATGAATATTAAAAACGAGGTGAAATACGTCACCGATATTGAGGTTTTACTAATTATTCGATTTGAAAGACAGCGACTTTTGTGTTTGGGTTATGAGTTTTGTAAATTGAATAGAAAATTAAAGACATTCAATCACATTATATTTCAGAGACATTATAGTTATATTTAGTAGCCAAATACATTTAAACATTATTTTACATTATAGAATTATGTTAGGGATTTAAACATTAAGTTTGTTGGAGTCCTGTTATAGCAGTGCAAGTTTCAGCTTAATACGTCATTGTCAACCTACAACCAACAGTTTGCTGTACGTACATACATTACCAACCTGAGGTTTAATGAATCGAAAACGTTGACATTCGTTCAGATGATTAACAGATAATGGCTGTTGTTCATAGCAAGTTGCTTGCTTCATGACAAAATTATGTTAATTTTACGTCAAATGGCCCAAGGTTATAAAAGTGACCATTCAACACTGCACTTTCTGTGATTACTTTAAATATTATCTTATACTTGTCACGTGTAGAATATTAAATAGTTTGTAAACTCACAGAATAACTTGGCATGGACGTTAGAGAGAAATGACATCAAAACTTTTGATCTTTTATGAACATTATTAATAAAATAGCGGCTGCTTAATAAAATTCTTCAGTACACAAAAACATAAATTCATATCTGTATTTAATTAACGTGGGAGATTTGTTAACGAGTTTCTTTTCATTCAGACTTTAAAGCGTTTAATAAAGCGACAAGTTAGAATGTTAGTTATCTTAAGATAGTATGCGTTACAAAGGACCTCGTATTTCCAGGTAATTAGATTGTAGCTGGCTATTTCTTAGTGACGTCTATTCTATATAAAGAGAAATTTAAAGCTTTCGTACGGACCTACAAAAACATTACCAAATGTAAATAATTGTAGCATTAAAATAAAACCATGAATACAATTTTGTGTATCTAATATAAACCAATATTTTTGTACAAAGAAAAATAACTAAATTTGTGTCCTTCAAAATATGACTATGATATTTGTTGTTTTTATCTATTTATAATATTTTATCGTCTCGCTGTTGTTTTAAGTCTATTAAAATTCCGTTTAAATCGACAGTACGTTTCATAGCTCGAGTAACCGCGTCGAATACAACAAGGATAAGGCTGAATTGACGAGACAAGAAATCTGTTATTCATGCTCCACGTCGCACTAAACATCATGAATAAACCAATAAAATGTCGTCGATCAAAAATACAAATATTACTTTTATATCCAGCTGTTGTACCTATAGAAATCTAGACAGTTAAAGTGAAAGCTGACAGATAGATTCTTAGGAAAATGTATACATTACATTGTAAAACTTTAAAAAGTAATTTATTTGTGACGTTGTGTGTTATAGAAGTGTGGAGCGCGGGCGGCGAGGGCGGCGCAGCAGCATGCGGTAGCAGCAGCATGGATCTGAAACACGAGGTGGCTTATCGGGGGATTCCCAGCCAGAGCTTGGTGAAGGCGGAGCCTGGAGTCAGCCATAACGGCCACAACGGACACGTGCGTGACTGGATGGCGGGCGGAGGCTCTCCCTCGCCGGCCGCCGGTCAACCTCAACCTAATGGCTACTCCTCGCCACTATCTTCAGGCAGCTACGGACCTTACAGTCCTAACGGAAAAATAGGTAAGATATAAATTTTGTAATATATATAATATTACTTAATCTACATTTTCGTACTTTTACGACGCGTCGGATTGGCTTTAATGCTGTCTAAAATCCAAAGCATTCCTTTGTGTTCATATAAGTAATTTTTACCAATCAAAAATATTGAAATAACGAATTCATTAAATTATTGTATTACAAAATTTCAAAATCCATAATGTAAACAAGACAGAGACATTAATCTATGTAACAAAAAAACAATAAATAAATTTATACCTCTCCGTTATTGAGTAACACCTAGAGCTCTGATTTTGAGCGGACGAGTGATCACCGAAATAAATCAAATGATTATTAAATTTCTTTTGAAGCCAACGCGACTTAAGATGTGGGAGGAAAACGATTATACCATAATGAGGCAACCGTTTTTGGTGAGATTAAAATATCGAAATACTTCTGAATCACATTATAATCATCGATTGTTGAAATTATGTTTTAAACATTTTGATTTGGAAATATTATTTGAAAAAAGAATAATAATATTTTATATACGAAAACTGTAATACAATTACAAACAGTTATATTGTCGTTAAAAAACTCCTGAAATATAAATAAAACAAAAAACAAAATGTATCTATTTCTCAAAAGACAATATTATTCTACTAAAATAAACCATAATAACTGATAAAATAACAAATACATCTCCTTCGAAAACTACATATAAATGAACAAACAAATTATAAATTAAGAAACAATAGTTATTACGAAATAATATGTTAAAGAGATCGTTGACCTTTACATAAAATCCATTAATCGAAATGATCACGCGACTGATCTATTAAAACCCACTCGTTCAAATATTCGTTTTCTTATTGGAAAGCGAAAACTAGGTGATGTATGTACTATATAGCAATGAATCACTTCCCCGATGTATCGCTTCAACTGCTGCTAGATAGATTAGACAAACGACATATAATAGTTGCGATAAATCCTAATCAAAATAAGCTAATTATGCCAAAAGTTATCTATTAATCGAGTCTATATATCATTCGACCGCAAGTGAATTAAGTTCTACCGTGATTGCATTGTTGCTGTGTGAAATCGAATGGCCCACATATTGTTAACAAACACGTAGATCATATTACAAGTCAAGATCAAAATAGCAGCAAACGTGGCATGTAATATAAAATTATTTGAAATCACTGAATTGAAGACAGAACTTAATATTGCCGTCATTCTGACACTGTAATAATATAAAACTTAAGTGCACAAAAAATGTTGTGTGTAATGGATTACATTTTCTCTTTTTTCGTGTTCCAACACTAATTTTATTGCGTTTAATAATTTTAAATTAGATAAACGTAATTTAATATTTTTTTTATAAATTTTTTAGCTTCTATAAAATTGCAGGCGTTAAATTTACTGCATCCAGTCACGCTATACAGTCTTTAATGCAGTGGGTTTTCGTCCGATACCATACCATGTTATTTTTCGTTTAAAAAGTTGCCGTTTATCGTCAGTTTTTCTTATTTTATTCCATTTCTCTTATAATTTCCTTATCTCTTATTCATTTCATTTAATACTGGTTAAGTATGTTTTAAGATTTTGTATCATTTTTATATCAGAATATTTACTAGAATGAACAAATGTGTGACTGGAAGTCCGTTCTGTAAGTTATTTGGCTAACATCGGGTCATTACACTTTAAATCAATACAAATATTATCATTTAAAAACAAATTTGCGTTTTGTGACGTCAATGATTGACAAAATAAATACAGGAGACATTTTTCCCGTACGCTATTTATAAGAATACTTAGAATGGCTCGAGTCCATTTGAACTTGATAGAGTTATTAAAAAAAATCTTTTGTAATACCGACAATGCTCGCTCTCCGCTCCAAAGACCCATTGAGTCGTAGACATTTTCGACATTCCGTCTCTTCGATGCGAAGGAAGCTTTAATTTGTTTTCAAGATACAAATATCATAATTACATTATTAAATAATAAAGATATATTGTTAAATATTTTTTACAAATCTTATTTCAAATATATTATTTAAAGTAAACATTATTTTTAACGCACGACCTCGCGACCTAAATGACACCACAAGCAAGGACAAATCTTTATATCGCATTAACAAAAACAATGGCTGTGAATCGGAGACCCTGATTTGATACTTTTATTTCGCAAGTCAGTCTCAATTTACATTGGCTGGTTGCTTTATCAGCGCTAAAAGGATTTTTCCGTATGGCTATCGTGCCAAACCCGATAATGAGGGCAATGAACTCACTTTCCGTGAGATAACAGGGGTGTTATAGTTTTAGTCTAAAATCAAAATACTCTATTAACCTATCAACAGTTAATTAGTTTAATCTGGGTTTTACTTATGCTATCAGTACATTTACCCAATATAGCATCCCCAACTTTAGAAGAATTCATCATTTATCTCCAAAACTACGTAGTATGTATGTCTTTTTGTCTATAACGTTGTATAACTGAATGTTATACTTAAATTAGCTGATACATGCGAAGTTAGTGTTTCGCGTCTCTATGCTAACAACTCTGAGGAAACAAGCACTCCTTGAGTATTAAATTACACGGCAAAATGTAAATGTTAAATAAATATTCTGAACTATAATTAACTGAGTCGCGTAGCAACTGTTTATAAATATTAACAGCGATTTGCATTGGAATGTTACAAGACAGATACCACATTAACTATTACAACAGAGGTTTAAATTACAAGTCAAATATGTTTAAAAACTTATACGATATGTGCTTTACACGAAACTGAGTCATTTAACACCAAAAATAATGAAACAGTTCCGAGAACCAATTAAAGTAACTTGTCTGCAAAATATCCGCCACACTAAAAGCGGTTAGCTCTCATTAATATCTCGTTAAGATTTATTTCATGATGCTGTAATGAAATAAAACACCGTCTTTATCTCGATCCACATCACCCTACAGGTCGTCAGAATAAAATATATTTATCCTCAGTATTTGATATAATGGGTGCTAATATGAATTATATTAAATTTTTATTTGGGTCTTGTCATGTGCGAACTTAATTAAGGACACACCTCATTATTCGACCGCCTCCGGTTACTTAAAGCCAACGACAAAACAAACACCGTTTTAACAAGTCACATAAATGTAATTTAATTTTATTCAAAGAATTCTAAATTGATTTTTTCCAAAGTCGCTGCACGGATGGCGTGGGTGAATGCATGGAAGTGTTGATATTTTAAACTGCACTTAACAAAATATTAAAACGTACGAGCCAGATACATGCGTGTTTTCTGGTCGAAATGTTATTTTTGTGATTTTATTGCAAACGAAACCGAGATTTACGGTCCGATGAAAAGGTACAACTGAATAGTTTATGCAGGTCGTCCAATGCGATCTGCGATCTCGTTTAACAATATGCGTACCAGAATTTTCCGTCCTAACTAGAAATTGTACGTTTAAATTTTTCCATACATATGTTTATCATAAATAAGTATATTATTTAACGATAAACGAAAAACGCTTCGCATTTAGTGTGGCGATGCCAACTTGTGTTAAGCGTACTAAGACGGAACAAATATCAATAATCTAACAATGCATACGATAAAATATTTAACTTGAAATAGTTTATGGTACAAGTGTGCTGCACGGGTATTAAACATTTTATGATTGTGCTTGAAAGTCCCGAAGTGAGGTATTCTAGACGCCGGAGAATTTTGTTCATATCTTGTTAAATGCATACAGGTTTTAATGAATTTGATAAATATATATGAGACTAAATAATAATGTGAGAAATTGTTTAATTAAGAATTGTAAGAAGAATGCTCTGTTTTTTAGCTACGTATGTCTGATACAATACTGAGATTGCCAGATGTACGAGTTTTTTATTCTCATACAATAAAAAGCAGCATGTCCGCTCCGTACGTCTCCTCGTGTGACATTTTGAATGACAGTCCAAAAGTCATTATGATTTACGTGCATTACGTTTGTAGCAATGAAATAGAACAAGTCTGGAAAAGTTTTAAATGTCTATGTGTAATATATTTCCAATGTTATTTATATTTTTATATTGCTATAGATTTATTTGAAACGTACTCCGAAATATTCTTAAGGCGACGTCAATCTCATAATTTGGATATATTATTTAATTATTGCTTTCAAAATTTAATCTTTGCTAAAAACCTATTTAATCCTAATTTATGTATAATGAAATATTCAATATAGACTGGTTATTTCGTAATAAAAGAGAGAAATAATTTGCCATATATTCATTAAATACTTTCGCAATATACATGAACGAAATCAATTTGTCGTCGTGTATATAATATGTGATCAAAGTAAAATGCAATCTATGGTTCAGATATCGCTCAGAGATATTACTTTGACTTATTTGACGTAAAGGACAATAATGTCGATACACATTATATTGTCAATATTGTTTGATAGTAGATATTTATTGAAAGACATAATAACAGATATTGTAATATGATACAATCGAACTGTGTATATATATTATGTATTTTATTTTATTATATAACTGGTCTTTTAGTTAGTTACTTTCGTGTAGTAGCGTTATATATAGACGAGGATAAAGCTCTTATAATTTTGTGTAGTCGTTAAAATGGTGTCATATATATTTTTAGTTTTACTATAAATAGTTATTCATTCATAAAATAACGGAAATATTTTTGGATATAACAAAACTCTCATCTGGAATATATGTTACAAACCAAACATCAAAAACTTTTTTCTGCTCTTTTACTCTTTATTAGATTAATAGTGTGCTTCCAACACCCTTTAACGATTAAAAGAGGTCAGGAATTTCTTATGGTTTTTTGTGAACTAAAATATTGATATCAGAAATTGACACGCTTTACGTAACATATAAATGTTTATATACATTATCATAAAAAGATGTTGGAGTTTCTAGTACGGGCTAGATCATTTGAGGAACGTAACAAAATAATGTATTACAGAATTGTTTTATGAAAGAGATCTACAATATCACTTTAATATATTTATATATCTTAAGTATAATCACGTGTACCATTTCTTTTCTTTTACACGAAGGAAAACCATATATATGTGAAGACATGTATATATTACGAAACGTTGTGACCGACGCCTTATTTTTATTGCTTGCATTGTTGAGAACGCACATTCTGAATGATGTATTCAGATTGTAACTGCGACAAAATATTAATCATTGCTTGGACACTGCATATGACACGCCAAAATTATAAAAAAAAATAAATCTATAATACTAAAGGAGAGATATCAAATATAAGTATTATTCAAACAATAAACAAGCTAATGGAAGACAAATATTGAAAACAATTCACAAACTTAAATTGATAAGTAGAGTTGTATCGAGCTTAATACTTTCCATAAGCCATAGTCTGTGGGTGCAGGGGCCAAGGCCAGTCTTATCGTGTGATTGAACCCGTGTGAACCCCGCTCTTGCTGTGGTCTGCACTATCCCTAATCTCCGACTCGTTAGTACTGATTAGGCCCCTGTAAGAAGGTCACTAATGTTATCTCGAATGATCTTTAAGTGAAGAGTTTTTACTATCTAAATCTTATTAAAAGGAATTTTTATTATTTCAAAATTCGTATTAGACGAACAAAAATTTTAAATTGTCTTTTAATATATATTTGCTTCATTTATTCTTCTTTCATACCTTTATATCGATGTTGTAGCGATTTTTTTTTAAAGAGAATGTATGCATAGATATGTTATCTGTGCAGTAGTGTTTATTATTGGCGACAGCTGTATTGTTTGTAAACAATACTATGAGATAGCCGCGATAATTTGCATTATAAAAAAACTTTAAGAAATAAAAATCTTTGTGTTTTGCATTCAGAACAATACTGATACCTATATGGCTGTATGCGTGTGACCTTGTGTTGAAATGCATTACATTGTCTATGATTACGTGATGTACTCATTTGGATTAAAAAAAAAAACAAAGAAAAATATTTATTTTTTAATATGGAGATGTAACTTGTGCTTGTTTTCGTGTCGTTGCCAATAAAAGCCAAGAAGGAAAACCGTCCTAGATAATAAATAAGGAAATCACATGTTTCAATAAATCTAAATGTTATAACGAAAATATATATTTATCGTTAATGAACGTCGCTTATAATGGACGATCTCAAATTGTACATTTGTTTAATAATTTATTAGCTACTTTAACCTTATTCAAGGCTTTCGTGTTTAAAATTATCGAAGCATCTAGTTTAGAATAAATCATTGCTGAGTGGAACAAAGAATTATTTGTGAAAAAATAATAAAAATAACCAATGTTTAAACATTTCAAAGCCATTACGGCGGAAGTGTCAGTTGTTAAGCGCAAATAATTTGCTCTCATGGCAGATAGTAGGTACTCGCTTTGTCAGTCGTTATATTCATTCGATACAAAAAAAACCGTAAGGATTGATGATTGCTATAAAAGTAGAAAATAAAACTTGTATTTTAAGGAAATGCAGTATTAATATTCTAGATATCTATTAAGTTATAAACAAATAAACCTCGGAGTTTTCAAACGAATCGCGTGCTCTATAGTACAATGATATCGAAGATTCTTTGAACGAGTCTAACGCTTATTATACGTTGTAACTCTTGTTATTCCAGTTGTGATATCGAAGTCTATGGTTTGTCGAATTATTCCGTGTGTTGTGTTACTGTGACATTGTCACTAGATATGTTGTCATTGTATCTTATTTATAATTTTCTTTAAGTTTTATATATTTGTGACAAATAAAAATGTTAATGATTGTGACTAAACAATTGTTAAATGAAGTGAGCTAACTATCTCCAAACAATTCGACAGATCTCACGGGCTACGCCCATCACTCCTAAAGTATATGACATCGGTTTCGCTTCACAGATATTTGGCAGTTGTTTTCGACAAGTAAATATGTTACTTAATTTAAAGTTAAAGCAATTTGTTGTTTGACATTTAGATAATTTAAAAACGCTTTTTATTTAAGATTTTCCTTCACTAAGATAAATTTTATTCTGATATCTTTGAAGTGCTAGTAATTTATTTAAACACTCATAACTTTTTCCAACGTTTAGTATGAAGAAATTCACGTAACTAGCTATTAAGGTCTCGATTGCGATCAACAGTAACGAAAATATAATTATTATAACAATGTCATTATATATTTTGAACAAATAGCCCATAAATATGATTTACACCAACATTTAGACCGTCTGATCGTAAAATTAAACCTTATGTAGCTTGCGTTAAATATCAGCTTTTTAAAGGTGGTGTTACAAAACATAAAAATCTTTTATCTCTAACTAAAGCGAAACAAAACGTCCTATTAAAAAATTACACATTTAACGATTAAGAAAAAACGTAATAAAATAACACTTAAGAGTTTTTCGTTAATTAAATACGTAAAACGTTTAACGCGAATTGATATTGTAAATCCGAAATCCTGCGAAACTCTGAAACCGTGTCGGCTGAAATAAGTGGGTCGTCGGGTAGGTCATGGCTGGATAGATTGAGCGGCCCATTTACAAGCACGATAGGGTTATAGGCTTTTAATTGTAGCTAATATATATACATATATATGTATAACCATTGTAATACAATGTTTCTTTTATATCAAGACGTATGCTATTAACCTTTGCCTTCTTATGTATTTTGACTTTAAAAAAGGATCACATAGTTATACGAAAACAGAGCGAACAGATTTTATTTTGAATTTAAAGTAAATACGGACTTACGAGAATTTGAAGACATTTTCGTTTGTTGTTTTTAAATCGAATTAAATCGATGCGTGTGCATGTTATACGAAGAACCTTCATCATCAGAAGTCGGTTAATAAGAAGCTAGAACAGCTTGTGTCATGTGAAGCTGTAATAACCATATTAGAAACAGTCGGTAGAAGAATTCAAAAAGCGGCGATTGCTTAATGAATTATGCAATCGTTCCAATATGATATTTCCACGAGTTCAAGGATGGACACGCCAGTTACTTTCAGCGAATATTGTTATTATGTAATAGTACTGATTATATATTTCATTTTATAACTATCTGATTTGGTCAACAAGTTGTACATTTGAGCTTCCGACCTAGATGTTGGTAGAAAAACCTGGTACAATATTATGTATGTACCTTATTCCGTCATATGTTTTCAATGCTCATATTCTTTTTACTAAAAAAAATACTGGATTATCCGTTTTGATGATGTCTGGTAATCTGTTTGTTCTAAATTCGTGGCCCATTAGATGTTGTCCTATATTTGCTTATTACCAGATTTATTTACGCGGCATCAAATTTCAGAGACGTTTTAGATTCTGCGCCAGTATCTGTAAGTGAGTGTGGGTTTTAAAATTTTATTTATGCTTACATAAAAGCGTTGTTCCGTGCATCAATTATGAAAATTTGTGTAAAAAGCAAAAACATATTATTTTTGAAAATATACATAAATAATTTTCCTTTACGACGTTTATAAATTTTTTTCACAATCTTCATATAGAACCACTTTAGTATAAAATTTAACTTAATATTGCTGTAAGATTTTTTGCAAATTGTTTTTAACAGTTATTTCAAAGAACCGTGCCTTAAATTTCGAGTTTCGAATTCGATTTCGTATTTATTGATAAGTTCTTGGATATGGGGCTAGGGATTGACAAACATCGATAACATTAACATAACAGCGAAATGTTAAAAAAACATAATGACCATGATTTTATATCATGAAGCCGGATTTAGTACATAGGCATCGAATCATTATTTGGTATTGTGAAATCGATATCGATGGAAGTGTCGAGATAAACATCGATGCTTTCACTATGCACCTATCCATACGCATGAGCTGATATGTATTCAAGGGCGGCCGCTCGGCTGCAGCTCCTGGATATTCTGACGTAATAAATTAGTCCAATACAATGTTTAAGTTTTCAACTTAAATATCGTCAAAAACCATTTTATTGGTAACTTTCGGTTCTTTAACAACATACGTACAGTTGAGCCAAAAAAGTTTGGTTAACAGAAAGGAGGAAAAAAAATGAATCTCAATTCTTGCTATGTACTTATTTCGTCTTATATCGTGAGTGCGGGTAGTATCTCATGTCCCAGTGGACTAATCGCGGCCTGCCATAAAAGCTCTGCAGCGAGTTCTCACAATAGATATTTAACTGTCCGTTAAAGCTGAGCGTTAATGATCCCAGTTAAAAGGCTTTTTAAAATTGTCGATGCAAATAACGACTTTTAAGTTTAATAATACTTCTATTGAGAGGTTGAAATATATAAAGATTTTGTGTTGAGTTCAATATAGTCTCTGGAAATACTAGTCGGCTGCCGGTTTGACCTTCCTAACAAGGGGCCAAGTAGATCAGATAAGAAGAAAATCATTGTAAGTTAGTTTCAGCGTTAGATCTTTGATACCAACAAGCAAATTACTGCTAGTTTACCAAGGACCTTGTTTAATTCTGATGCTTAGACTACTAGAAAAAATATTTATATCTAAACAACAAATATATATTATTATAGTTACATTTATTCTAAACAGAATGTATTTATTTCAGGTAAGCAACCTTCATACAGTTCAGCCCTTGCAACAAATTGGTAAGCCAGTGCAAAGGAGGATTATAAAAAAAAAAAAAAAAATTAAAAATAGAATCATTTAGTACGACAACACTTCCTTAATAAGAATTGGCTAAAACATTATCCAATATAGGAAATACATTTATTCCACACAACCACAACATGGAAAGCACATATTTATTACATTAGAAAGTGTCGCGGTTACCGACACGCCTCCCGTTTAAAGTTTGTTTTTACTTAGTGTGTACTTACATTTTCCTTTCTTTATACAACACTGAAACTCGTTTTTACATTGTCACGTAACGATTTATTAAATATGTCCGTCTACTAGTAGGTTAAAAATATTTCCAAAGATAGACCGACGTAATAAAGAGTACTTATAATATTAAGTCTATTACAATTCCCGTTTTAACATTTCTTTTATAAATTACTCGTTAAAAGCTGCTACATCTATGCTCATAGCATATTGAATGTATAGTTATTGTGATTTTTCATTTAAATGCATATATTATACTTGTCTTTAACACGAACAATATCACGATAATACATTAATTCCTTAAAATATAAAACGTCATCGAGAAAAGCCGCGGTGAAACATACCAAAACAAATCTCTTAATTCGGAAGCCGTCACAGCCCGAGTGGTAAATTAAGTAAAATCGAATCAACTTATACATAGACGTGTATTACAAACTAATTAAACTGTTTTAATAATCATTGTTAGAGGGACAATAAACCGAGTCGGATTATTTAATGTAATGAATTTTTAATATATATATATATATATGCTATTGTGCCAGTCAGCCGCCAAAAGGCGTGGTATATCAAAACAATGGCCATACCCACCCTCGTACTCGACATTTGACATCGCCATTTTTATGGCACGGATTATCGCAATACAAGTAACGTGCAGTCGACATTGCAATTATATTATTATTAAACTGGCAAAATAACATAAAATAATACATTTCGATATGATAAAACAATGTCTTTCACTTGGATGGTTATAGATTTAGGTATCGTTATAATGACATTGAAAAGAAAGTCTTCGGCGATGTTCACTTTCATTATATAAGTAAAAATAATATCAAATAAAACGCAGTACATTTAAAGTACATAAGTTTAAGTAGCCATCAGTTAAACCATTAACTCCCACATATTGAAGTTCCAAAACTGCACAAAAGTACTTATTACCAGTATTTTAAGTCTAAAATGCAATGACTGGATGCTCTCGAGTAGCATATGTAGTTATTGTACGCATCGAATTTCATTAGGCCAGTTTACTTGACGGCCAATGACTAATGGCCCGATGAGATCATTTTCAAATGGTGCTAATTTAAACCACGCGGACTTCCAACAGACCTGGCAGTCGTTAAACTCTTGTCTAACATTTGACTGATCTCATTATCAAACTGTGACGTTTAAAAGCGATGACTGGCATCATTGTTTTAAATCTATTTTTAGTTGCACATTAATTAAAGTTCTTAATATTTATAACATGAATTTTTGATGACGTGTAATCTTATAAATAAAAACGGGGTATAGTTACATTTATTTAGCTGACGTTTGTATCGACATAACAATAAATATAAAATATGAAAAACAAAATTTAATAAGAAGCGCTGACGAAAACTATTTTGATTTTTTAATTAGGTTAGATATTTTGCAGCATAATATCGCGTAATCTCCACATAACTACCTTCTATATTCTGACGGAGTGTCTAGCGCCATCTGTTATGAGTGGTCGAAACTTAATCGCGATAATACGTCGTCTCGACATTGACCGCTAGATGGTATTACTAGTACATGTTATGAACGTCGCGCGGTAAACGAACGTTCTTGACTGAGGCACTTGAGTTCATTCTGACACAACAGTGGAAATCGTGCCGCATTGAACTCTGTGAAATACGTCATAGCTTCATTTTATACAAAATTAACGTTGTTTTGTTTGAAATTTGAACGTTTAAAAAAATTATTGGATGTATAACGATTCGATATAAGTGTTATGTTAATTTCATCCATTTTATGCAAACGTTTTAGAGGTCATTTAGGTTAATGATTTTTGCAGTATGGATTTAAATTTACACTAGATATATTTAAAACGCGGTATTATTTAATTTATAATAAGTATTTTTAAACAGAATATTAGACTGGTGCCAATAAGAACTTATTATTAATAAAACTTATACAATATAACTATAATTATGTGCAACAGTAGAACTAATTCATTGCGTTTTTCCTTTCATTTAATAATGAAGTAGTTAGTATTATTAATTAATGATTCACTCACGCAATTCACTCTTAGAGCAGCAGTAGTAGTAGTAGTTTAGTGACAAATTTCAACAGATGTCGCTGACTGTCAAAAACATTTATAATGTACAAAAGCATTATATTCATTACAAATAACGAAAGAAGTTACGTAAAATGAAATGAAGTCTTGGCTTATAAAAAATACAAAATGTTTAATTTCTAATGAACTATTTATTTAGTCTTTTTCGAATGATATGGATAAGAACATTAAGCACGCTACGTACCAGGAGAGAAGTAAGGTTGTAGAATAACAGATATTCTTGAGGTTATAATAGTTTAGTTATGCAAATCTCGTTTTAAGTGTACAAGAAAATGATCTCACCGCATTCTTAATCGTCGTTCGTCCTTTATAAAATATAGTCGGACGTTATCCGTCGATCGCTAATTGAAGGAATTGTTGCAATTTGTATCGTCTTCGAACAGTATTGAGTAATTAGCGAATCAGCGGATGAAAGAGTCATTTTGCAGAACAATTCAATGATTCCTCTTAAAGTTTAGTGTTATAATGATACCGAACTTGGAACGACAAATATTTTGAATACTTTTATTTTCTATTTTTTGATAACATTTTGAATTATAGTTTATATATTTTATAAAAATAACGTAGATGTGACAGATTTAACGCTTTACCATCTTAAGAACATCTTAAAATAATATTCAAAATTTTCTATAAACATAGAAATTTATTAATACCTAGCGAGGTTATCACACTTATATTAATAAATATATATATTCACTATTAGACATATAGACAAATCCTTCCTAAATGTTATTACTGTCACATGATCATGGCCGTTACAAAATATTAAGTTAGAGTAAGGTTGTATCAAATGTTGATCGATTGAAAAATATTAATTTCGAAAATAAAATAGTTGAACTGGCTTTATGTTAATGTATCTCGATTTGTTGTTGATTTGTTATTGAAATTCTAAATTGTATCTCCAGATACTATTTCAGTAAATATTATTTGTTTTATCATAATTTATACGTAATTCATAGATTTGTATTTCAAGATTTAAAGTCAAAGTCTTTAATTATATTTTTTTCTATAACAATTCGAAGTGGATTTATATTTCAAGTTATTATTTTTATTATATTCTGTGTTCGTAGCTCGATATACAAAGTTTGATATGAACCATTTTATGGCACATTAAAAATCTACGTTGGAACACTTATAAGGACAGTTAAGCTTAATGTTTCGTCCAATTCTATGGGAATTAACACAACATGGTCAAAACCCCGACAACTTGCATATAACCGTTTCATCACACAGATATTCACAAGTGTATACTTGCTTTGTTGTCATGAATATGTACTTAATGATCAAATGTCATTACAATATGTTTTACTTGAGCAAATTGATTAATATCGGTCTGTACGTGTAGCATTAAGTCAGCCATAGCCTCAAGGTAACCAAGCAACTGGTTATATACCCTTGACATTACCTTACCCTGAACATTAATTTGGTAACTATTGATAGGAAAGGCATTTTTTTACAATTAGACTTGGATACGAGCTCATACATTCGTAAAAATACATTGTATACAGTGAAATTTAAACACAATTTTAATAAACGTGATCAAGGAATCATTGTTATTATTATTTATAATTCAATATAAAAATATATATATCATGAAAAACTAGGAATATGTTAAAGCGTATTTACAAATCACTCGAGAAACCGAATTTGCGACAACCTCGATTCCCTATCAATTGGCTTGTAAGGATCCTCTCCAAGGTTAGGCCACTCAGTAATGTAAATATGAATATCTAAAGTCAACAATTAGTTTGCTCTTGTATCTTCCTATCAGCACTTGAAGCTTTTTACATTTTACTGTGTCGTTTTATTAAATTCCGCATAACTTTGACAGTTCTGTCTATCAAATCCTAAAAAATAAGCATATTTTTATTAATTTATCTCTTCAAGGTCCTTAACTTATTTTTATATAAATATTTCGTATTTCTTTTCATATAATACATTCGTATATGGTTATTTAGGTGGTATGTAAGTAATTATAAACTGTCGCGAAGGTCTGTTTACAGAAGCGAGTAACTCACACTCGATATGTTCAAACACTCGAGCTAGTTGTGTTGACGAACACAAGATATTGGTGTCTGACGCATGTTCATTCGGCTGTAGATGAAGTAATATAAATTGATAATATCAATTTCGTGTATGGTGAATACTGTTTCTTCATAGACAATGGTGATAAGATCTCATCTCTGTCCAAGTTGTTTGTCTCTATGTTAAAAATGTCAAATAATTTCTTAATTTTATATACATATGTTAAATTTTACAAAGTAAGCACAACTGACATCAGATTAAAGATCTTTCAGGTCGTAGAAATAACGTTGTATATCTTACAATTAGTTAAAAAATATAAATGATTTATGTTTTTTTTAAACCGTGTATTGGAACATTAAAAACTTATAGCTAACTAAAATCGAAATTCTTACTGAAAATAAATTTATAAAATCACAAATATGATCGCTTGGCCCGCTGATTGTAAGGAAACAAAACCTTATCAATTTAGTGATGTCGGGATGTAAAGTGATGTTGCATAGCGCGCGCTGGGAGAAAACAGTTCATTAACCCTGTCTAAATTCGGCCAAGGTCTACCCGGACATCAGTTATGTGTCCAAGTTAGTGCAAGGAAGTTTGCTTACATTTCAATTATGCTTGTATCGGTAAATATAATATTGATGCGGTCCTGGTATTCACACCAGTGGTATTATTTAGAGAGCTCACCTCCCCTGCGAAAAGTCTAAATTGGGTTTTATAGCTCTGTAAAATGTATGGTCAACAACGTCAGCACCGTTACAGGCTTTCTCCAAATATTTTTCATGGCTTTCAATAACATTTATGTACCATCTGGTCCGTGTGTTTATAAAAACGGGTCGTAAGGAAACAAGTTCACCCATAAAGTTTATTGTTGAGCTGGGAAGTTATAAAACGATCCAGTGATTCAAGCGATCGACGAACCTGTGTTTAAAATCGGCCAAGGTCTTCCAGGTTGTCGACCTCTACTGGTAATCCGAATCTATTTCACGTAGGTAACATAGCTGACACAGGTCGGGTTAGGACGTGGTCAATTCGCATACTGTTACCCATTCCGTTGCTGCAATGCAATAAAAGCTCGGGATACAAGATGAAAAGTAAAACGAATGGCGTAGAGTTTGTCGAACCGCGGCTAAATGCAGCCAAGGCCTCCGCCGGTTGAAGGGCGCCTCGTCCGAACGCCTTTGTGCCGGCCGTTTACACCGCCCGTCTGCACAAACAAAGGCTTCCTCACTAACTCATTGACTTATATCTAGAGTTGTACCGACTGTCGAGTCTCTACCAACAGATACCTTATATTAACAGGATCCAATCAATACAATTATTATGTTTTATCAATTTGAAATTTTATAACACAATAAAAACAAGATGGGTTCGATTTCAATAAAAATTATGACGACTCAAAAATTCAGTACATAAATATTTGATTACCACCGACCATTACCTCGACCGCCTGCTGAGAAACATGGAATGCTTGGGAACGCATTACCTGTCTTAATAAATTTTATATCTTACAAGGGATTTGCAGGAATTATTAAAGTAGTCATGTAAATGAAAGTAAAAGACAGTTTCGGTTGTAAGCATTGGGAGTGTTGATACATATAGGTAGTGTCTAGACTTGGTTTTGCTTGAGTGATCTCATCGTTGCGGCTGCGGTGAGCCCCTGCAGGGTTCCCACAGAGTTGAACGCGCTTATTATAAGAAAACACACCTTTTTTGAAACCCGAGATGTCGGTTAGAATATGAACACGCAAACATTGCCTTTCACATTGACGTCGTAAAACTAATAATTTAATAATTTCACGTCGATGGTACGATAAAGGACGCCAACCGCGACCTGCCGCAATGTTTTTCGCGTCGCTGATAAAGTTCGTACATCGTACTTGTTACGCCATGGAGCACTCTAAAACAAAAATTGGTTTCCGCACCGCAGACACGGTTCCCTCCATGACCTATATACGCTCCCCCATCACTTAGGGCTTGTTGAATGTCTGTGCCTGGTCCTGACCTGCCCCAATGGAGACGTACTTGTGAAATCCAGACCAAAATAACCGGGAGTTATAATAAAGTCAGCTGCGCCCCGCATACTTATATACTTCCGCGTTTCTTTCCAACTTCTGTACGTGAATCGAAATATTAACACTAATCGCGTCCAACATATTTCTCTTTGTACTTTTTCTTATCTTAAGCGTCTTTAACATTGAAACGTGTACTGAAAAAAATATTTATCATGTATTGTTTCACTCCCAAGGTCAGATATCGAGAGTTCAATCACCCGTTTTATTGATTTACTTTCTTTTATATCGCAATGTTATACATTTTATAATAATCCTTCACTTTGAACAAAACACATCAGATGACCTCATATCATCTTGTTAATTAAATATAATTAATGAACTTAGTCATGTTAATATTTTACGAGATTAAAGTTGTAAAATTTTTACCAAGGGTTTTAATTATCTTAATGTAAGTTTATATTATAGGGGCGAGACGATCCGTTTAATGACACCATACACTCAACTATAATTGCAGCTTGGTATCATTTAAACTAATTAATAATAACCAAAATAACTTATTAATTAATGTATAAACAAAATAATAAACATTAAATAAGCTACATTTGATGTAATTTTATTGCAGTATTCGTGTTAAATAAGTACATATAAACTAACACACATGCAAGCGCTAAATGACTTCCCTCACATTATTGATTCGCAAGACGATGCATCATGTCAGTGGGATCGATTCCTGGCGGCCGCCCCCGCTTCTATATTTACCGCTTCATTGCCTACTCCCCTCACTGCCTGCTTCCTGTCCTTTATTAAACTATCTCTATGTTAATTAACAACGGCCTCGCTCAATGTTTGTTTTTCTTTTAGTCTATGTAACCGCTCTGTAATGGATGTTATCAAATAGTCGTCATAACCGTGTATTTTAACAGCTGCCTCAGTAAGGACTGCGTTTTATGTTTCTGTATCGTTCCAGGCTTCAGTGTTGCCTACATCCTTTTATTTTACGAGACCTTAGCTACGTTAATTAGAGTTCTCTGCACGTTGTCAAACCGAACGCTGTATTGCTTTCTTTTTCTAACGCGTACAATAGTTTTGTCTGTCTCTCTTTATAGGGGCATGTGGTATACATAAACCTGCGTGTGTTTACATTGTGTCTACGTGTCATTCGTCTGTGTGCGATGTAGGGGTGCGAGCATGTGTTTGTTCTATGGCGTTTCGTCTACAGCTGTTGTAGGTTTGTGGAGCCAAGTCGCTATCGTCTTCTTAATTTATGCATCCTCATGACCTCTGCCCTCGATTTTATTGTGGAACATAAAATTCTATTGCTAGCTACTTCAACACCTCATTTCTATACTAACTTCGTACAAGCTTTTATATTTTGGGATTCCTGAATCATTACGTATTAATAGCTCCGTGTGACAAGATTATTATTATTGTCAGTATCTTGAAAGAATAATGATGTTGTTATTATCCACGGCTGTTTTGTTCCGGATCGTGTATAACACTGTACCGGAATAGTTTCTTTACTAACCCATCTTGCACTTGCCACAATAGTTGTACAGCTGCCACCAGGTCATTGACACTAGGATGGTGCAAATTGTATAGATACACTTCCAAGAAGCAAAAAACCAACCTTCAAATACCTTTATCCTGTTAGGCTGAAGGGATCCACGGGTAGGTAATTGTCGACATATTTTATTAATTAACAGTTAAAACCAAATGTGACTTTTAAATGAATGTCATATTCATATAATTTTGGTTTTGGTTTTAACTTTAATATCTGTCATATAATATAAAACCATAGCTTTGGTTTAGTCCACATTTACCTTACGATTAAACTCAAATATAATCAATTTTCTACTTCCGTAACTCACTACGATATCGACAATGAGTAAATATGTTATTATTCCTAAAACTACAATATTCTGCGCATACGCCTAAGCTATGACGTCACTCAAAACCCTGGGGTCGTTGCTCGGGCCCCTACCTGCATTTTTTATTGCATCCCTTTGTGACGCAAGCATTTCACAAAAGGGACAGTATTCCTAATGGAATGAGGCCTCAGATTTTCTACCGCTCGATACACACGATGCATTCCTTTAATAGTACTTTAATGTCAGCTGTATATTTGTTCTCGAGGAATTCCTTTTTATCTCTCGCCTCAAACGCGCAGTGATATTTTTAATTACAATACTTATATATGCTGACGACTACACATTAAATCCTATTTATTGTCGTTCTCTTAAAATAGATTAAGAAGATACGGATGAGTTTATAATTAAATGTCCATAATGACGTCGAACAGTAAATAAAGCTTTAAACTCTTAATGCTTTATAAATATTCAAAATTTTTATAACGAATAGAATTTAATTAAACACGTAATCTGTATGACATAGTCTTACTTATTGAATTCAACTTAACGTTATAAACCTGCTTGCTAACGGTAATATAATTTAATTTAATATGTTAATGGTTCGATTAGATCATTTCGGGAACATCCTTGTCCCAGAGCCCTACTCGGGCCTGTTCCCGTTGCGCAAGCCGTCTCAGGTCGCTGATCCCTACAATTGGGCCGACCAAAAATGTGTCAAGTTGAAAGCGGGTCATTCAACTCTTAGTGTTTACCTCTTTCGAGTGAATGACGTAAGTTTAATTGTACTGGGAACAATTTGTATGCAATTTATATTTGTTCCAAAAATAATCTGCATCTTTAAACCGTTAATACAAATTAGGGTTGATGAAACGTTATAGCATGTATGAAATAAGCACAAAAACATGTCTACTCAATATGGTTAACTATTTGCGCTAATTGCTCTGCTGCTATATTTTTACTGGCAAAAGCATTACATGAGAATATCAAAGAGCATTTCAAGTGTTCGACGTCTCGATGTAAAACTATTTATAGTAAATATTTGCAGACAAACTTCATTCTTCGGGTTGGAAACGTGTTTTTGTCGAACGCCTCCTATAAGCGAGTTAAACAGTCAAGTACTTACTATTCACGAGTTGTTACCTTCAAGAAAAGAAATAATTGTAATGGTGTCTACGTGAGAAATAAATAATTCATAGCGATCTTTTGAAAAATATTATGGTCGGCCGGCGCTGACGCATTATACTTGTAGATTCCGACATGAAACTTATTCCCATAGTCTCATTGCTATAAAACTTGTCTACAGGTAAAGGTTAAATTTTTACAAGATTTACGACTTGAGGCACGCTACGCCGCGCACTTTAAATGTTATTAACTTCTTTTTGGCTTATAGTATAAAATTAATGTTGCATTAAAGCAACGACATTTCGTGTATATATTTATTCATATATGTTTCATATATATACATCACACATTAGTTTAACCAAATAATAACACTAAAATAAAATTTTGTTTTAATTTTTATCACACATTATGTATTGTATGTCTATGGATCACAACACACCTCAAAAACAAACTAAAGTAGTAAGGTAGCCCTCCTGCATTTTCATTAATATTATTACTTCTAAACAGTTCCATTTGCAGCTGAATATAAATCTGAATTGGCCCCAAATTATGTCAACAGAATGGAGAATTACATTAAAATAGATAATGTCCATTGAAGCGTGTATAGTAAATTTGTGTTTCATATGAACACAATGAATCTATATAAAGATACACCACGTCGCCTATGGCAACGCTCGCAAAGCTGGGGATAGGGCCCTTCTCAGATCACCCACGAAATTCCGCCCGGCGGAAATCCCCCAGTGTATATTTTTTTCAACAGAACTGAATTGTTCCCTCGTTCAACATAACATATTCAGAGAACCAATCTTTAAATCAACATTTGGTGATTTATATGGTTTATTTTAAATTATAATTTGTTTAATATTGCACTCCTGTCAGCTAAAATCCAAACTTAACTTCCTTAATTTCATGCATAATTAAGTTATCTGGATTTAAGTTTAATTAAAAGCTGAAGTTTTTATGAGAAATCTTTTCCCAGATCTGTTATATTAAAGACTGAAAGTTGCAGTTTCGCGGCGACTCAATTTCCACTCGCTCCATTTAGTATAAAAGTTTCATTTCTCACAAAGTCGTGGTTTTAAGATGAAAAATACGAAATTGGATGAACCAAGAAAAGTTTTAGAATAAACTGTTGCACTACTACACTTTGAGAGGGAATTATATTGGTACAGTCCCTGAGATAATGTAACAGAATTTATTTTTAGCTTTTATCTTTTATATACAATAAATTCCTGTCCACTTCAAGTCGAGGTTACCGGAGATAATAATCAAAAAGAAATGTATTTCCTTAACATTAACGTTCAATATCCCATGCTGCTGGTGATAAGAAGAACGCCTTAACTTGTACAAAAAACTAATCTAAAATGCGACGCGGTCTGCACGAAGGATAACAAAACAACAAAGCTTATGCAACATCCTGCTATACGACCAGTATGGAGGGTTAGACATCAAAAATGTGTATGGGCTATGCTCGTATTTAGCCTGTTGTGGCCTTGATTTTTTCCAAGTCGTCGAGACTGGCCTCGAACCGGCAGGTGATTAGGTTACATAAACTAAGTCCTTCCCCACTTCCTGCTGGCGCGCTTTGCAGTTGTCGAAGGCTTCTAAGAAAAAGCCGAATTCATTGTTTTGGTCGTGTCGCCTTTCAAGCTGTATGTAATTAAGTCCCTCGTCCACATGTCAAAACTAATTTGCAACAATTTCTTCACATATATTTTTTATTAATCAAATTTCAATTAACATTTTTTAATGATTTCAATAGGAGTAATCTTAGTGCAAGATTTCGTAAATTGTTATAAAATATGTATTTTTAAATTTGGGTATACGTTTGGTGTATAATTAATTGCAAATGTCCATTTTAAACAATTTATAAGCCAATTTGCATGCTAGATGCTTCAACCGATAGATATTAGTATAGCAATGTTCCATTTTAACGTGTTAACTTGAGTTTACACTAAAATTAGAAGTGTAGTGGGTTTTATAGCTGTAAGTGTGGAGTGTGGAACAGCATGGAACTGGTTTAGCCGCACGCGATCCGGCTCCGTCGAGGGACATGCAAAGAATAAAAAGAATCCGAAATGCACCTCTAGGAAACGCTGGCCTTGGACGCATGAGGCACCTGGCGTTTTTATCTGTCCGTTCGCAATATTTGCAAAATATTTGATGACTTTACGACTTCAAGATACAGGATCATATTTGAATTCGATGTCTTTTTCTTGCAAGGAAACAAAAGTAATTATTTTATAAAGCTGTCACCCCAAAAGGGTGGGATAAGTCATCAGCAGTGACAGTGTCGCTTTCATTGCAATGATATGTCGGTCGGAGTGCTTGCGTAACCGGTGTGGAGTCGTGAGGAAAGTGAATGCAGCATTTCGAGGTCGCGTAGAAAGTAGCTGACGCGGCCGCACGATGCCGCCTCTGGCCTAGACTTCTTCTGGGAACGGCTTCTGCTGTTCATTCTGCTTTTAGCTAACCAATTGACAATGTAAATATACAGCTACGTTCTCTGAAGACCATTTTATCTATTCGGTTCATTGAATTTTAAATCGGATTTTTGTTCTTATAATAACTTACATAATGGAGCATCAAAGAATGTCAAGGATATTAAAAAAAGTACACGTGCCAGCGAGTTCAATCGCTTAGGGCTGTTAAAATCCCGGTTCAAAATAAAAGGACTTCAAGTTCCTTTTTTCTACATAAAAACAAATATTAATATATTCGTATATATTATAACGACAGAAGTATCAGTAATTTGTAACAAAATAAAATGTGCTATGATAATCGATTAATATCCTGTTGTCGGACTTTTCTTGCTGCTGAAAATTACATGTTCATTTTAATATTTTAAAACCATTTGACTTTATTATATAAAGCAACGAATCTTGTTGTGATGATAGTATTGAATTAATCACCTTAAGTGTAATATGCTCACGTTCTACACCCATTTTAAATTGAGACGGCAGATATTGTAAATTTTGCTCTGCCTTTTTTAGCGTGCTTTGTGTCCAAGGTCTTTCTTTAGTCGTGAGTCGCTCGTTTACTGATTCAGCTAGAGCAATTCTTTACTGCATTATCATGAGAGTAGTTTTTATTTGTCTGTTTTAACATTTATGAAGGAATCGCCTATTTGTAACATAGATGTATTCAAGTGTTAGAGCCAGGAAGCCGTTGTTATCTGTCAAGTCTCACATCAAGTGTGCCGCTTATCTCCCCACATGTTTGATCAGGTGCCTGTGAAGCACAGCCACATCACTGAGTGCCCACGAAGAATATTTTAATTCAAGGTCAGCTTGTATCATTAGATTGATAGAATCGCCTTTACCTCTCGCTGCTAAATCAAACTCACCAAGAGACCAAAACCATGAGATGTCAATTATCTCTCTTTATTTTTTCTTAAAACTGAAAGATTATATCTAAGACATATGACCTCGGTTGTCTTGTGAAGTTTTCAATGCTGTTGTTTGAAATTCAATGTCAAAAATTAATCGGATTAGTAAGTAGCATGACGAACGTGTAATTAATAATGTCATATTGAGGAAGAATTTTAAAAGGTGACACTAATGTAAAGGATTATAAATAACATAATGTATCCATTGAATTTAGTACATGATTTATTAAGATGATTTTATTCAACTTATAAACAAGTCTGAGTATTGAGAAACTCAGTTTTTTCCTATTGCAATCTAAAAGCGACAAAAACCTCACATAAACTATAAACTTAAAGAATTCTTTTATTTATCAGTTAATCGAATATCTTAAAAAAAATACAAAGCAATGAATATCAAGATACAGAAAAACCTATTATATTATTTCAATGCAATATAAAGGAGATTGGGGTCAACGAGTTTGTGATTCAACTTACATTCTTGGGCTTTTACTTGGCAGGGAACTTTTCACTTCTAAGGAATTAAAAAAGAAATTACAACACCACATCCTTGTACAAAATCGCATATGACGTAACCGTTGTGGGATTTGATCTTGGTTTGACATTGGCGCCAGAAGGGCAAAAAGGCCGACAAAACATCTGTTACGAATTTAGCCCTACAATGTTACTTAATTCAAGACTGGAACACATGATAGTGTATCCGCATAATATATTCTTCCCTACATGTGAATTTCCTGTATAAAATTTTTTGGTTATAAAGAAAACTTCCGAATATTAGTGTTAGATAAACTCGTTCCTCTTCACTACTAGTAGGAGATTTAAACGGACAGAAGTTGACGATATTTTTTGTCGGAATGGATATAAATCGTTTACCATAATTATAATTTACGACGGACCTATTATGATAGTTACAATAACAGCAATTAATAGCCAACCAACTAAACAGCTATGTCCGACAATTATCGTTATTACAAAAGGTGATATATTTTACTGATACCGTATAATGAATGTTACAAGTTCAAATCGGCTTTAGTGATAAATATAAATATACGCTTACATTGTTCACTTCTTTAATAATATTAATTCGATCACAAAACTAAATTGCACAGTAAACTCTGTCATGTTTTGACATGAAATTAAACTTAAACCAAATTAACGATACCTCTTGAACATAAAATTCACTTGCCTCACATTATTCATACACGGTATGTTTTACGGGCGGTAATAAGAGCAAGCCGGTTACTAAAGGCAAAAATAATGATTGCTCATGCCATTAGCTCGGCTTGCCGGTTATCAGATTCGTTTGGAGAGGAATCGAAATTTGCATGACCTAAATGGACGAGAGCGCTTTGAATATTCATTTAAGCCTTTTTTTAATTAAATGCAATATTCTCTTCACAGTCCGGGAGCGCTCTGCGGAGCTTGAGTGTTACTACTTTAAAGGAATCAATATATTTGTAATCCATACATCGTAGTGAATAACGTATTGATTTCGAATATTTATTTCCTGAATGTAAAAAAATATTTAATATATTTTTTGCGTGTATCGCATTAAATCTTTTCCTTATAGCCGAGTTCCTTGACTTGAGTCGTCTAAATTCGGCTAATAGCGGTCTGTCAGCTTGTATTGTTTCGATATCACTCAAGTGTACAGTTGGCCAGCAGTGCGGAAATAAAAATCTTTTATCCACGTATCCGCAATCATAGTTCAGAACTAATTACGTTCCACGACTTTAAAAAAACGTATTCAATTCCCATGACAACCAACACATATAGATAAATGGGAGTAATAATAAAAGAAATACATAAATATATAATACTTTGAGAAAATATTTACAGATTTGTACTGAACCTTGTAAATTTCATTTGATTAACAATTTTAAATTCGTATAGAGTTTTATATACACTCGTAGATTAGTTTCAATTCCATGTTAAACGGAGTAGTGGACAGAATACGTTTATGATAAAAATTTCAATGGCAAACAACATTCCGGGATGTTTTTTGGCTCGACACGACAAATATGTTTTGCCTCAAAAAGTCCTCCGAATGACGAATGATGTAATGCAACGTGAGAAGCACTAGAATTCGCATTAAATTGTCGAACGACCTTATATTCTCGAAATAAACTTGACACAAAAAAATCTTAAAAGTTTAAACTTGACTAATGTCAATGTACGATACAGATCTCGAAGTTTAAGTTGATAATTAAAAATTTGCGGTTTTTATTTACTTAGTAACAAGAAAATTAATAATTACATATCACGGTGAAACTGTTGCTATATTTATATTATTATGCAACATAGCAACGGACTTTTAGTTTCAACTTAGTTCAACAAAAAATGCACCAAACCGCCTAAAACACAAAAGGCAAATTATGTTACAGCACAATCTATTCTCTTATTATATCGAATTGTATGAACAGACAACGATTTCCTAATTTTAACCTTGATCATGGACCTTGAATTAAGAATTTGTTCTTACGAGCAATGTTCTACAACGATGCGTTCACTAAACTTTGTGATTGCGTCACTTTTGTGTTCAAATAAATAGCCTCCGTCTGAAGTCCTACGTTCTGAATATCGCTTGCATTAAAATTTTTTTATACACTAAAGATTTCAGACCTGTGTCTGCAATGTAATAAGATAATAGACATACGTTAATTGGTATATAATGAATTATCATAGATAAAGATTATATATGGCAAAATATTTGATAATCTGCATTATAAATAAACTTATAAAAAAATGCTTTGTTAACTTTAAAAAAATTATAGTTTAATCAATTGTCAGTCATCTATCGTATGTGATATAGAGAAATTATCTTGGCGATGACAATTTAATACAAATACTAGTAAAATGTCTTAGGAAATAAATATTTTTATATTGAATGTTAAATTTATGCTAATCGGATTTATAACCGTCGTCAGCATTAGTGTCGTAATACTTAAGTCTTCATGGCGCTGAGAGCATTTACTCCAAACATGCGATGTTACTGGACAGAAAATTATTTTGACGAATTTTTATTTCAACATAATTTTATTTGTTTTTTTTTTATATAATATGAGACATTATTTTTTTACACGTTACTGCACGCGCTTCCGCTATAAAGATGATCGTCTTATTCCGTGCTCTTCTATCTTACGGATATTTTATTGCGCCCCACACAGGCTTCGAAGACTCGAAGTAAGAGAGCTTAGTGACATGAAATTTTTCAAATAAACGAACATTGTAATTTACATCTGCAATATAAAATAATTTCTTGAGATAAGAGTACATACGAAATCACGATATGGAACGTTATAACATTATTTTTACACTGTTATCAGTTATTTGTACTCTGTCAATGTCACCAGGCTGTTGAAAGAGCAATGGACGCATATGTAAATATGCCTATGGAAACATTTAAATACAACCATGTTTTATAAAAATTTAAATATATATGCAATAAATCTTCACTTACTGCCATTGACTGTTGAGTTTTAAATTATTAATACATATCGACATTGAAGTTATTTCTGTAACTGTCGTTAATTAATTATTATAATTCTGCGACTTTAAGATGACGTCTTTTTATTTAGCTCAATTTCAGTATTTATTCCAGTCTTAAGTATTCGCAATCCTGATAACATGGGAATTATAATTCATTGACCTTGCTCATTATCTTTTGAAATGTCTATTTAGTTATCTTTCGTTAAAGATATCGATAGTTGTGAGTGCCAATACAGAATATTATTACGTTTCTTTTACTACATCGAATACAGTTAATTGATATGTGTTTTTATGTCATCAAAAATGTAATATAACGCTTTTATTACTCACTTACTCGTGGTAACGAGAATGGTTCCATGGTAAATCTTTTCGTATAGCACGTGTCTCATTCGACCGAAGCGGAGAGGGTCTATAGTGGGTCAATGCGTGCGCTTACGAAATTTACCCGTTTTCTTCATCACGACCACTTTAAAGCATTTGTTATTAACTGTCTGATAAAGGTGAATATTCAAAAATAAATTACCTTAAAAAGTCTACAAAGACATCACCTTTCTATTTCTTTATTCCATATCTCCAGGTATTTTGTTTAATATAGATCCGAAACGATTTTATTTAAAAGTTAAAGCTAAAAAAATCACCATAATTTGTAAATTAAAAAAAAAAAAACAAAATATCAAATATACGTAAGTTCGTGATGTAATTCGGAAACAATTTGTGCGACGCATGCCCTTCTACCATTGATACCGTTACAATCAACGTTACCATGAAGCATCGCATGGGGAATTCCATTAAAATTCCATCATTTTTAATTTTTATCAACATCTTCGCATGTCGTTACTCATATCCAATTCAAAATTGTTCAAATCTCACAAAATACTTTCTTCTAGAATACTTGTAAGGTATTTTTTATCAAATTTAATTATTATACATTTTATTCATAGCAGTCTTCAAGTACAAAGTGACCGTTACAATAGCTCGCATGTGATACTTACATATCAGACGGATGTCGTTCACACCGTACTGTAATTAATAAACTAAAGTCGAATACATAAAATTATCTTTTAAAAAGTGCAACGATATAATAAAATTGTTTTGTTTAATATAATCTATTAAGTAAATATTTTGTTTATATATTGTTTAATTGTTTTTTATGTCTTATTATTTGATTGTTTGCGAGTGTAATATAAATTTATTGTTTTCCTTGCATCAATTGATCTCGGTGTCACAGTAAGTTACAATAATAATGGTCTTTATAAATAATATTCTGTTCCAATTGATTGTAATAGCCAGCCGGCGCTGTTTAGGAATTCCATACAGGTGCTGGGGGCGCAGGTGGCGCATTGTCCATTGCAGTATGACCTTTGCATAAGAAATACTGTTTGCGCTAATGTCCAACATTTTAAATGGAATTCATTCGTTTTCTTTCCAATTATATGTGAATATTTTGATTAGTTTAAAGCTATTTATTCATAGATAAGATATTAATTTGACGAGACCTTGATGTTGATGACCGTAGATAATTTTTTTACTAAATAAAAAATTTAACCGTTAACCTGTTTACATATCTCAATGAGGACAATACCAAGGTTTACCTGTTTACATTTTTTGTAAACTGTCCCAAAATGTAACTTTGTAGTTTTTATTGAAAATTCTATTTTTCATCAATTACCTTCATCACATTAATATTAATACATAATCCATTAATGTATTAATGTAAATTAGTTCAAGTTACATATAATTACCATAAAGAAATATGATCTAGAAGGCAGAGAATAAAGAATATTTTAAACTCCAATATCTATAGCTGCAACTTCAAATATAGACCAACACTAAATAAAACTAATATATTTTGGATTTACTACGCGATTATCTTCTACTTTAAACTACATAATCCCAACGTTTCGGTTACTTTTCAGTAACCGCGATCACGGTTGTTTAAAGTAATACAAAATCGCGTAATAAATCCGAAATATATTAGTTTTAATTCAATGTCTCGCGAAAATCTCAGATCTCATTCGACCAATACTGTCCTAATCACCCGTCAATTTCCATAATTTGCTCCGCGGTTGCTATTGTGTGTTTTTGTTAGTAATTTTGGCAGCGACGTATCTTATACGGCATCTCACGATAAAATTATATAAGAAATCAAATCACGTTGCTATTGTTTTTTTTTGTTACATTTCCATCACTTTTGTGGTGAATGAAGATTAGAAGACCACTGTTGTGAGCTGGTCATCTTTTGTTACATAAAGAGTTTTCTGCAAGTTAAAAGAGATAAAAGAGATTTGAATATTTTATTATATACCTGCGTTTGTTGCAAAATCTCCATCTTTCATTATCTGTTATCGATATGACATAGAAAGTTGATAAAGCTCAGGTGTTCACGTGAGAGTGAAATGAATTCAGTTAATCAAATTCCACTTTATCAGTGTAAGTGGACCAAGGGCGAACTGATAGTGTCCGCGGAATGTTTACATCCAACGACAGAACCTATTTTAGTTGGCTTAAAGTTGTTATAGAAAAATATGTATTACGGTAATATTTAGCATCAATAAGTATCTTAAATATTTATTTGTATTTATTTTATTTTACCTTAAGTTTCTTCTTGTAAATGTAAGATGTGCTTTATGCTAAAAATTGTAGTGCAATTCATTACTTATACAATGCTGTAAGGAAACGCAAAGAATAATTCCGTAACACTATTGATAAGTCGAAAATTTATTAAATCATGTTTGGCTCATTGGTTTTAATATCTAAACAGTTTCAGTTTGTTGTATTCCCATTTGCTAAATCTGTCATATACAATATAAAGGTTATTGACCGACGAAAACTAAGTGACAATAGAACTAACAAATGAGCGTTACACACAAAATAATTGCCTTTTGTTAATAAAACAGTTGAGAGAATTGTTTCTTTTAAATAATTCATTGAGTTTGTTGGTCATTAAAATTTTCGATATACCGTTAATTAGTTACTAATTAACTTAAACTGACATTGTCATTTTTAAATTGCTTTTTAACTTGTTTGTATGCCAGTAATTTTATAAAAAAAATAGTCGTACACAAGTTTGTAACGTCTAGTCTGGAATGAAACAATATTTTTTGTCTCTTATATATCTCGGGAACTGAATCCGTTTCTTTGAAGAAAAACTAATTAGTCAACTTAATTTTTTTTTTCTGACGTTTCGTATGTTATTATGTTCAGAATTTTATCATAATCATGAAAGTATATGGTTTCTGCGACTCAACACCTCCTAGCAATTCATCTAAAAAATAATAGGTGACAATTTGTCTTTTACTGCTTAAGGCTTTGACTCTTTTTTTACCGAGGTCAATGTTTTATTACTGTAAAGAGATACAAAGCGAAAACACAACATATATGCGAAAATGTTGTAATCAAAGATATGTTCTACGAACAATAACAAATTAGTAATTACTCTTCTAAGATAATTTAATTTCTCAATATTTTGGAAAAGATAAAGTGTAATCAAAACAACAGAATCACAAAACACACTAATCCGTTTTAGGAAGGCTGCATGATAAGCGAAAGCGTCGCACCGTATAAGGTCAACTGATAACAGATGACCTCGCCTAATACGGAAGAAACCCAAATATATTGTTAACTTAGTCTGTGTGCAACGTGCTAATATTTTTTGTAATCGTACGCCGACAAAGCAGTTTGAAGGTTGACCTCGATGATAAAACGATAATTCGAGCCATGTCTAAATGTCAGCTAGGACGCTAGACATAAAAATGTTAGATTCCGATCTTCGTCTCACTAAATTTATGTCCAACTATAAAGTATATCATCGTCTGCCATCCGACCTTAGCGTCTCATCATGTCACATGTACACATCTCTCAAGACGTTATTCGTTTTCAACCGTCATTCAAAATATATTGTTAAAATTTCTTTAGTCTTGTTCTTGGAAAATCATAATACCTAATTTTTTTTTTAATTCATTTCCAATGTCCGGGTTGTCGATAATTTTTTTTTATTTTCCTTAGCCCTTAATGTTGCTTGTAACATTTTTTAATACTCGACACGCTTAGATTGGACGTCATCTCTTAAGTAATTGCACTACAAATAGCGGGGCGTTAATAGAATAATGACCCAGCCTTGCCCCCGTTCGGTGACCCAGTTGCATGTCCTGAACAGGACGCTCTTTTTATGACCTACAATTACGTTACTTGGGAAGACTCCTGGTAAAAAGTATACGTTATGTTTTGTATACATTTGAAACCAAGTCGCGAGGTAATAACCCTTGTTACCATGTATGTTTCAAAATAAATAAATGTCTCCTTCAAATTAACGTCGCCTGCTTTTGCTATTCTTTGACACCAAGTAGTAAATTTTTGTATGTATAGCGTATTAAAACATAGCGATTAGAGAATACAAAGTGTGTGTATTATAAATACCTAATAACCCATACATTGTATATATTTTAGTGTCAATGAAGCTGGTGTTGTCTGCGGTAATGGTTTCGGTTATCACTTATCGCTAATGCTGCACAGTCACGTACTTTGTAAGCATGATTTAAGTTAATAACTATGCGTGCTGTCTTATCAATGCCTAGTTTTATGGCACTATTATGGATATGGACACCACATGTAAACATAACGTTTTAAGACTTCGGTAAGCCGATGTTACACGGGTTATTTCATTTACGTTAAAATGTTGCAATAATTTTAAATGATGATAATTGAATGAGCCAGAGTGGCGCAGTACGGGATGGCTGATGCACGCGACACTGACCCAGGCGGCAGGTCAAGGCTAGGCCCCGATGCGATGACCCGCTTACAGATGCTCCTAATTCGGTCCTGTGATTACCAGCAACCGAGTGCTTTGTTTCATCAGGTTGACATCCATGACTTATTCGAGACAGGAAAACATGTTCATTGCATACCACTATTCATCGCGTTATTTATTTTATTAAATTAATATAATATTAATGATTATATCGAAGAATATCTCAAAGATATATGATCATGTTTTATAAATATTTTAGACGCTAAATCCTTTTTACATTCCAGTCGCGTTTCTGTCGACCAAAATCACCTTTACGGATGTCAGTGAATTAAATTAAAATTTCTTCTTTGTTTTTTTGCGGACAGATTATTTTAAGCCAAACGCTTAAGAACTCAGACCCTATAAATCAACTCTTACATTGAATAACTTAGACAAAAAAAATAAATAAATGCAATTAACTAAACTGGTTTCTTAATAATGCTGAAAATTGTATCATATACAAAATAGTCACAGACAAATGATGTTCTATTTATCATCACGCGAATTATGAATGTATGAAACATTCGAAAATATTAAGACATCAAGGAACATTACCCACCAGATTGAATCAGATAAATAAATATGAATGACCTGTGATAAATTGCTTTACATTTTGTTCAAATGGAACGAGAAGGTCCATCTTAATTTAGCATACGAGTATGTATGAAAATGCATTAATTACATCGCAGCTTACGTAATCCCCGATCTAGACACACGACAAACGTTTATTATCGCTGCACAAGGCCATGTGCACAATGTACTATACAGACAAGCGGTGTACTATTATACCACACTCATAAGTCATAACCGTACATTCCATAGATAATTTTTATGTTGCTTATAGGTTCGCCTTGAAGCATTAGTGTATGGGAAACGGGAATGAAATTATAAAGGAGGGAAAAACATATTTATTTATAACCTTATGCCAAATTCTAATATATACAATGAAACGCTGTGAAGCTGTTCGTGCTTAAGGCTGGTATCGTATATAATAAGCTCGCGTAGGTTGATACGATATTAATTATGTTTGCAAAGTCTCACTTCCCACTCATGACGGGCGTTCATTACTCATTTAGTGATAATTTTTTATCTAAACCTCTTCATAGACAGAACAAATTTACTGTAGCAAGAATTTAACGCCCGTTAAATATACGATCAGTAATAACAAAGACGTATAGCAGATGATTTACAGTCACGGAAGCAGTTAACTACTGAGAGGGACGCAAAACAAATTTTGTGCCGCACATGTTTTATTGATAGTCTGGATATATTATTTCCGACAGATTCAACTGCGGTGTTACTTAAATAATTAGGATGTTATCTTTGTTATATTGCAATTTCAAAATATTGGCATATCGCTAAAACTAATAAATACAAGTCTTGTGTTTTTCTTAAAATATTAAGTTAAGCATAATGTTATTAAAATAATTAATAATCCAATACTTTCAGATTATACTCATTAAAAAAGACATTTTACTGACTTTTATGGGAGATTAATTTGGAATTTGGAAATCTAATTTTAAAATCTTCTTCGCTTTATTTCTTATAATTCTTTTTGAAACAATTTAAATCAGTAAAACAGTTTTAAACTTCGGTTTCTGAACGTCTACCATTTCAATATATTAAATAAAATAAATGATAGAGAAATATTAAAACAAATTTATTTTTGTACGCATGAATGAAATCATAAAACGTATTATATGCGAAAAAAAAAAGATATATGACATAAAAGTTATGTTTGTGAGAGGACAGAAAAATAATAGTGGCTACTGGCTATAATTAAAGAGATAGTGACCGTTGAAATGTCAGACTTAATGTGGCGTATAAAGTTAGCAGAACGGCTCATGTGGACAAGACGTGAGACGAACACTTACAGTTCATGAAAGAGACAAGACATGGTAAACTGTCTTACCTGAGAAACATTAAATGGAGGTTTTGTAACATTTTTACTAAATAAATTAATTAAAACATATTTCCATGGGAAGTGTCCTGTCTCCAGTGTCAGACAGCATAGCTTTTGTCTCGGCTTTTCTCAAGTTAATTTTCCTGCCAGAATATCAAACGAAAACTTTCATAACGGACAGTATGAGTTACTTTTGCATTTACAATATTAAAACGGATTAAAATTGAGAAGTGTGGTATATCTCATGGCAATATATTAAAAGAACTGTTGTCTGTAGTCTTTAAATAGCATAATTTATTCTGAAGCTGTAGGTATAATGTTATATATAAATTATAACGAAGCTGTTTACATATAGTTAAGGGCAATACCAACATTTTACTGATCTCATTCATCTGTACCATTGTGCTCTGTTCGATTATATTAAAAACAATGCCCTTCATTTACGACTGAGTGAATTTTTCATTATACTTTTAACATCCGCGACAACTTATACGAGTAAATTACGAGGATAAAACGTAAGAATTCTTAATGTTTCGCATCTCGAATCTTTTTTCACTTTAAACATTAATACATATATGTTTTCACAAGAGTTCCATCTCGTTAATATAATCATTGTAAACAAATACATAAATAGATACGTCTTGTGACTTCTGTTGTGTTTGCCATGCAGGTTATTGGGTAAACAATCTGCAAATCTGTATTTGCTCGTCTGCATTGCAACATTGTGCACTATGAATCAAATGTGCCAAATAAATGAAATTATTCTGTTTGTATTGTCTGTAATTTGAACATACTAAAACTAATATTATACATATAGCAATATTTTCTGTATTACACAATAATATAAGGGGTTCCAATATATAATGAAATATGACCCTAGTGTAGGAAATGCCCCGAGACTCGAAAATCATGCCAAGTCGTTTTATGTTCAGCAATACGGTAGTAAAATTATCGCATAATTCTTGGTCTACGGCTCTTGAGTGAGTTTAAACAAGTGCAAATAATCACGTCAAGCTCAAACGCAACCAGTGCGCTTTTATTCATACCAAACAATAGGCTTTCCCGTAATATTGCAGCTTTTATTGTCGTCCTTCGATCATAGCAACAAGTAACGATGCAATGAATCCAGTATGCTAACATTTTCTTGTAATCCCCGAGACGTTAACGTGTACCCAAACAGCTCGAGAAATGCGATACATGTATTTACACTCGACTATTTTCATACATGTATTCGCAGGGACATTTTGTCGAGCCACGTTGAGGGGAGGATTGTTGTTTCTTGCTACGTGACTGTGGCCGTATTCGGTCCTGATTGGAATTCTGTGTATTTAATTTTAAATCCTCGGGTACTTTTCGTATTCTGTTTTAGTACAATTATTGTGTGTTTTTTTGCGCTAGTTTTATAATTAATTTTTGTTAGGACAGTGAATATGAGGTTGAATAAAAAATACATTCTTAGCCTCGGTACCATTGGTGATAGCTATCAAGTCGGACAAATGTTCGTAGGTGTCCATAGAGAAACCGTTGTTGGCAACCTCCGTAATCGTTTGTGCGGAATTTACACCAGGCATTTGTCACAATAATGTAGGTGTATTCCTCAAACTAAGCTGGAAATAAATTGAATCGCTTAGTGAGGCTTACAAAATAATCCTTTAATTATTTTGAAGGCTAAGCTTCATTAACACTTATGCTATCATCATCGTTACTTCATTTTAATTCAGGTATTAGAATTAAATTATTTACATAACCTTAGCTTGACCGTTTTAAATAAGTAAAAATTAACCAAATTAATGAAAACTATATTCATTATATTTTATTTCAATTCTCTTTTATAATTATTTGGGCTTGCATACAAATATTTTGTTCACCTTCTCATATTCTCGTTTATTGGCCATGACCGTGACTTGTTGTTAGATATAATTACCTTTAATTTATGCTGTACCAATGTTATTCCTACTGACATGACGACTCACTAATATATGAATAGTCTATGACCATGCAATTACTCTTACCTAGTGTATTATTTTTTGTAGGTTTGTACTTCTTTTAAAACCACTCCAGTCGTCACGGTATCCTAAAAGTTGCTCGTTGGATGTAATTAGTTATGATGTCATGTTTATTCTTCATTTTTACAATGGGATAACATCTGGACTAGGTCTAAAAAAAACTATGATCTAGTTTGAACACACATGCTTACATATTAGATTTTGGTTTGTATGAGCTACCAGCGAACATTATTATTTTATTTAATTGTAAAATTGGCAAAGACGCGGATACGGCGTGGCAGGTTGTCAATCCGTTCCTATAATAAACTGTTAAACTTAGCTTTTGGCAAATCTTATTCCAAGGAGTCAACGCTTCCTCTGACAGCCGACACGGTCCATATCAACAAAAAAAAGTTAGTTCCACAGAATAGAAATATAAAAATATTTTCTTTTACCTTGTTCCGCTGTGATCATGACAAATATTAACATCCACCTACTCCGCAACTAATTTAAATGTTATTTTAGAAATATTTTAATAGCGTAAACATTCTAAAAATTCATCTAGTTACCACCTCTAAATTCCCTAGCATGTTTACGGCCAGTGCCATTTCTTCATCGTTTGATATAAGATGTAAGGTCTGCAACACTGTTAAAAGCTTATATGAATTCATTGCATTTCATTATGTCATCAATCCTACCATGAGGACAATACGTTATGCAACTCGTACATCGTAGGTATGGCAACTGAAGTTGTGCATTTACCATTGGAGTTATCCTTTACATGCATAACAGCAAGCGTGTATGGTTGTAGGACTAATTGTGAACATTTGCAGTCGGATCACGCCTGTCGCACAACGGTCATCGTCGGTTGCTACAACTCAGCCTGACCTATTTTGAGCCTAGCGAATACTATTTGAATAGAAATCCTTATCAAGTGTATGAGCGATGCTAAAAATTTCATTGTTTTTTTAACAGCAATAATTGTTCCGTTAGAAAACCATAATTGTAGTTTTATTCAAAATACGACTCCTGCGATTTGACTTCCTGACAATTTCGCAATATTTATGCCTGCGGAATCTCAATAAACAGACGAAAATAAACACGTAAAACAAACATCGACATTTCGTATTAAGTTTTGGAAAAATAAACCTGTTTCCGCAAGAAAACTCGTAAATAAAACCATAAAAAACTGACGGTCTCAATTATTTCTCTGACTTTAATCAAGATAAATTTTTCTTTGAGAAGCAACCAAGTTGCAAAATAGGACTTTTTTCTCGCCTAAATTAATATTTCAAACTTTTAATAAGCAAGGGTAATTTCATAATTTGACAAATGAGTTTTAAGGTTCCGTAGATTATTTTCACTTTTATCGTTTTGTTTTTTATATTTCTGTGTTTGAAGAACTTAAACCTTTACTTGCTGGAATACATAAATTAAGAAAACTCTGTGCTATTTACTATAAATTATTTCGTATAAAAACAACTTAACTACATCCTGTAAATGCTACAAATAAATTCTAGTTACAGCAAAAACTAATCGTTTGCCTTAACGACTATTTTAGATTAGGTTTGCTTAAAAATAGTCATTGGAAAAACAACAGAATAAATAGAACAGTCAGTAATATGTTTCATATTAAACCCAGTGCGAAATTCACGATCAGGTCACAATAGATGCTCCATGATATGACATCATGATTTCGAAGTGCATAGGAGTCAATGAACAGGATTTAGGCATTTCGTATGCAGTACCTTGACTTCCTCTAGCTGTACCTAATGGCTGCTAGCCAGTAATTATACATGTACTATCTAGCTTCGGAATTCCCGACATACTTTATGCATTATGTTGATAACTTTATAAATAAATAAAACAAAAAGGTAAATGTCAAAGAAAACGTTTATCAGCCGGCAATTAAAGGATGTAATGTAATGGCACCGCTGGGGGCGCAGTCGCATTATTATTACTCCGCTAAGCGTGACGAATGACCAGCCCTATGCAGGCATTTAAGACTATGCAGCTTGTTAAGCCTGCTATTATCTTTTAATACCATCGTGTTTATTATTCGCTACATTTTTTGCTTTGGCACCGAGGCGCGGCACTCCGCAGGCATCACGAGTCGCCGACACGGGTTTGATAACCCGAAGACCTTGGTCTTAATTGCGCTTTAGCAGACCATTCCGCCGCGACCACTTTTTTATACGCCTGCATCACTAGTAAAAACACGACAACGGCTAACCCGACCGACTTGAAAAGGTGGACAACTCGAGATAAGCACGAACCAGCCGAGTACCAACACGATCTCGTCGAGTTATTATCAGTGTGTTCTACCAAGAAAGTTACGCTTAATTGTTGTAGGCTGTATCCCATTGAAAATTTAGCTTGATAAATCTAACTTTAGAACTTTTTGCCATGCGATCTCTGAAAATGTATTGTTGTATACTTTAAAAAAACTATCAGATATCTTGGTGTTACAAATGTATTAAGAATTCTTATCCTTGAAGTTGGTAATAATGATATATTTTATTGTAATAGCATTCTATTCTTACAGGTAAGCCTAATGACTGGTAATCTTCATTCTTGAGGTATAATAAATATATAGCATACTATCATTAGCAAAGATGACATCATAATCATTTATTTATTTAAAAGCAAAGGAAAGGCGTCGTTTCGGAAAGCCACAACAAACTTAGCGTATGGCTTAGAGCCAACATTAACAGTACGAAGGGTTTTCGTATGTCTACATTTGTTCATAACAATACATGATTCAATAAAATTACAAACTTATATTGCTTTTGATCTTGAATTACTTTAAATAATACGTACATTGGTGGAGTTTGATCTATTATACAAGATTAAATAAAACGATACCAAAAAAGTTTTTTTTTGGTACTATCCGTGATTTGCTACCACGCATTGTTGAATGATGATTGTTGAAATAAATGAATTGAAACAAGTTTTTTTTCAAAACAAGGTCCACAAATTGCTTATCGGCATCGTTAAAATTAATAAAGTAATTCACAAAACATCTAAGTTAAATGTAGGTATAAATCTTTTGGAAAATAAGATGAATACATTAAATGTCCCTGATATCTCTCATGTATCCTGTTGCCCATAAAACTGTCAGTGTTGCCTGATGCAGCCGCGATAGTGCTAAAATATTGTTGTATCTATTTAATTATTTTTATGACATTATTTTTTGGTACTGGCAAGAATAAAATTTAATTTTTAAATGCCCACTTAATTTTTCCTGAAAAGATTGTTTACTCTAATAATAGTTTGTTTTTCCTTTGGATTATTTTTTATTTGAAATACTTGATGTAATTCAAATTTTATCTGTTGCACTATATTGGATAAAAACGTTTTGCGGTACTCCGCTAGCGACACTCGGGCACTTAAATGCACGCACGACTAACCAATGTCACGATTCCAACGATATGGCAACAGCGAAGTATCTCCAACGATTTTGCCCCGTGATCTAATCTGTCTCACAATTTATACTACAATAGTGTGCTACTTACCATTATATCATTTACAATTATATATTTATTCCACAAACTCGAAATTTTTCTGTCGAAAGCAATAACAGCAAAAAACATCCAGAAATAATCTCTCGTTTACAATTTGAACTAAAAAATGTTGTTTTTATCGTAAAAATTGATTAATCTTTACAATGACAGCAAATAAATAACATTGTCGTTTCAAATTGTTTAACAAACATATTCAGTGACAGATAAAAGTTGGGAAAATTAAAACTTATAAATTATTCATTTCATGGATCGACAAACGCTGATAGATATAATGTCTCGGAAGCTGGTGCTGTGGCGAATACTTTAAGTTGTGATGCGCACTTCCAAAACAACCAGGTCAACGTACCGAGCGAACGCGTGAGCTAATGACGAGAAATCCTACGTCATAACCTTATCAAATCTACATGAAAGCTGCAGAGTAGCAAAATTAGTTGCAACTAAATAATTAATGTAATAGCTTCAACTACAGACCAGATATAAGATAATAATGTATGTCATCTTAACACAGATAACCCACTTTACCTACGTGCAATTTAGGTCGACGTGCCAATTTTCGTGAACGACCTTTAATTTATCTGTGGGCATTGATTAATTCCAATGCTAACAAATATACCTGTTACATATTTAATTTACTTCATATTCCACGAATATCACTTTAAGAACACAAAATATTAATTGACTAATGCATTTATTATTCATAATTAAATTTGATAAATTTTATTCATCTAAGATAGTCCGAATACTAATTAAAATATATATAATGAAAACGGATATGCGAAAGAAATTAGAAAGAAAAGTAAGCTGATATATTTTTCAAGTTCAAATGTTACGTAACAACTGTGTTGCTTTGATAACGTGAGGTAAGGTGGAATACTTTAGAAATTTAAGTGATGGTGTTATCGCCGCGCTACATGCTGTCGTGCGGTGACTTGACTTTCTGTGCCACGGTTGTGTCGGGTAGCGGGGCTGAAGGGGAGCGCGGGGGGACCGCTCTCGCTGAGGGACCGGGGGGCGGGGGGGCCGCGGCGTGACGTCACGCTCGACCGTGGCAGTGAGTAGTGAGAGCGGCCGCGTCGCTTGTTCGCTCGCTCTACGTGTATTTCGTTGACGACGGTCGCGCGCATTCAACGTGCTCACATTGTTAATAAACGTTCGCGGCAACTTCCCTCGAACTTATCTAAAGATCAAAGTTTAATTTTTTTTTTTGCATACTTTTTCTAGTGTTGTGACTATTCAATACGAAAAGTAACGACTCGGAATCTTGTTAGAGTTAATCGAAAGCCGGCGGACGGTGAGAACCAATTCGTTTCGGAATCAACGCCGGCTAGTGGATGTTAGTATAATAGCGTTAGATAGTTATAGTGCGAAGCAAAAGTGAAGTGTTGGAGAAGCGGAGGATGTCATTCGGCAGTCGTGAATACGGGGGCGTGTGACGCGCTCTTCGACATGAGACGACGCTGGTCTAACAACGGAGGGTTTCCGCTGCGAATGCTCGAAGAGAGCTCCTCAGAGGTTACATCTTCGTCGGCTCTAGGATTACCTCCTGCTATGGTTATGTCTCCGGAGTCGCTCGCCTCGCCAGAGTATGGCGGGCTCGAGCTATGGGGTTACGACGACGGAATCACATACAACACAGCACAGTCGTTGCTCGGGAATACATGCACGCTGCAACAGCAGCAGCCGCCCACGCAACCCTTACCTTCCATGCCGCTGCCGATGCCGCCCACGACGCCCAAATCGGAAAATGAATCCATATCATCAGGTCAGGATTTCAAGTTCACTCTTATATAATAGCAAGGTACATAAAGATGAAAGTCCGTTAAAATATTAGGTAGCCGATTAGTTTGCACGATAGTTTGTGAAGTTAAATAATGTGTCCAATAATTAAAACTGCTCGTGATTTTGGCGGCAATGCCTCATTCGGGCATATGCTGAGAGGCAATGCGCTGTCATCGACCTTTGGCCCGGATACCTTGACCGGGCGCCACGGGCCAATGTCTCCGTTCTCCGAAACACACTGACAGTCCTAATGTTTTGTTTACATTCCATTATTTAGCAATATTATCGAATATTTCGTTTTCATTCCATTAATACTCGCAACTACAAGATACATTATTGGGTGTTTATACAATTTCGCAAGTGTGATATTACGCCATATTTAAGACATGCCTCCAAGTAATAAAACATTGACTTGGCTATGAATAATGATCTCAAGTTCTCGAGGTCACATCTTAATATAATATGTAGTACCTATCCGTCTTAGATGTCGAAGCTATCTGTTTTATCTTTTCAAAATCAACAGTGTCGCCTATTTGTATAGTGACCGCTAAATAATTTGTATGGTGTTGAAGGAAACTTTGTATGAGTAATTCTTATCGCAAAATATTCAAGGTTAACGTTGGAAAATTTAACATGTATAAATGTGTGGAAAGTCGTAATGCATACTTTAATCAAAATACTTAACACTGGCACAAATAATATGTAAATTTTGTTTTAATTGATACCTATACTCATTTTCTAGATTCACTCTGTACTAGTTTAGATATTGTAAAGAAAATTATTACATTAGCTTGTTACAGTTCTTTCTACTTTTTCACTACTTTAAAAGCTAAAGGCTTAATTACGATAATAACACATTTATATACAAATATCGATTAATTAATTTAATGAAGAGTAACTGACATTTAGATTTAAAGATCAGTTATTCTGATGTGCGTTCAAGTTTTGTTGAATATTTTTTATTCTAGAATTGTTACCACCATGTAATACATATTACATACGTATATATAACGCGGATATTCGTGATAATGTGAATCTCACTGCAATAGTTAGTGTATCATCAATCTAGAAGGGAGAAATTGTGAGGCGTGTCGGCATCGGAGGGCCCGCTTACACCCCCCCAATAACATCGGCTCAATTGATACGTTCTATTTATAGTAACAATTTTTATTTCGTAAGAAAAAATCTGAATCTTTGGATTCGTTAGCGTCGGTTGTATTAGAGCTGGCAATTCACGAAAATTGATCTATTGTGTGTTTTAATGGATTTTTTCTTGGGGTTTAATAAAATTCATTTGCTGTAGAAATGTGTCGAGTAAATTAGAATTTAAGTTCCCGGCGATTGTTCAGGTCATTTCTGATTGGTGGGAACGGCTTCCATTTGAGATGATTTTAATATGCCAGTAAAGTAATACATACATTTTAAGAGTGAGCTGGATGCATGAGTTTCGCCGAAGAGGCTGGCGCGCCGGTTCGACCGGTTTAGAGGCCACTTCTGATGGTAAATCGCACTGCTGGCAAGTACACGAGATCGTGATATGTTGCCAATTATATATCCTTATTATGCGATAACCAAAACGGGACGCGGTACAGCTTTAACGAAATGTTTTGCCACAATTTTTGAAGTTAAACGAGAAAAATCTAGAAAGATATCGTTTCAATTACTCTGACCTAAATAGATCTCCTAGAAAACTTAGAATTGTCGCTGTATAAATGGTAGTATTCATTTTGTTCACTAATAAAATCTTTCGATTATTCTGTACACACGAAAAAAATGTGATTTACATTCAGTTAGTTATATTGTAGTCATCTCGATTGCTTAAAATCAGTTGAGTCGATTGGTTCCTATGTTAATGCTGCAACATATATATATAAATATATATATATA
>DVQP01000021.1:0-47786 GCA_018231745.1 Danaus eresimus
TTTATTTGTTATCACAGTTTGGGGAAGCTTGAGGTTAGTATATAAGTGTATATAAAACGGGTTACTATAAAATTTCATTAAATCACTCAAACATGTATCCACTTCTAAGGATAACACAAAGTTAACAAACAACCATCATGACCAATGGGCCCTGAATTAATTGCTGGGGTGTATTTACTTAGTTAACCGCCTCGGTTATCTTCGGAACCATGCGCCGAATTTAATGTATTTGTTGTTACCTTACAGTTTTATAGTTGTTCGATAAACATCAGCTTTCAATGAATTAATAAAGCGTATCGTTTCAAAAACATAAATATTAGTTTAAAAATATTAAATAGCGGAATTGGTTGGGATATGTTTAAAAGTTTTGTTTAATCATGGATCGATGCTATGATAAAACATGTTTTTTTTAAATTAAATTATTCATTAATGAAAACAAAAATTAGAATTAAATATCACAATTATCGTTGTAATTAATTGATGATGAAGAAGCTTCACTTATAATAAATTATCTGAACACGCTAACCACGACTGGGATACCTAACCAAAAATCATATTTACATTGCCCCATTCGTACAAAGAACCCGACCGCACCGGCCAACCGCACTTACTAATTACCTAAATACGTGTTAAATCTCGTAATAACGTGCGGTTACAACCCTTCTACGCTGTCTCATTTACACTTATTCCTTTTACACTCGTTCATCCTTTTTGATTTGAACTAAAGCTAGTCTCACATGAAAATAAACACCGACTATATATATTTTTTTGGTTTTGAAACAAACGTTTAATTTGATTTCTATAAGACGAGTTTGATCGTCAAGCGTAAAAAACAAAACTATCTATCAAAACATTCCGTAACAAAGCACCATTATCATCTAATACACGTATTATTAAGGTAATCCACTGATAAGCCATTTAAAGAAATGAAACGTCAAACGTGAACCTCCATTATAACAAAATTCATCGATTTATTGATCGGATATCGACTGTCCTCGACAAATGATCGCAGGAAATTATGGGCTATTATTTAGAATTAGAATCGATAGAATCAAAAGCCCAATTATATCACTTATGTGTTTAAAGAAGGCTGGGATAGAGGCAATCATAACCGCAAACTTTGAAACTTTTTTTTATGTCCCGATCGTTAAATAATTACAATTTATTGTATATTTATTTACTTTTTAAGCTGAATAAAAGAATTTGACGCTTCCAATCTGATATAATAAAGAGTACAATTTAAAAGATAATTTATTTAACAAGCCATAAGCAAAAAATATATAATAACCATTGAGTTTTATTACAGACAGATTACAAAATGACCAAACGGTCGAGTTATAAGTGATTGACCATAAAGCGAAAAGAAAGAAGCTCGCGGAACTTGGCCAACAATGTAGCAAATGCATGTTATCACTTTATATTTTACTAGCATTTTTCGTAGGAAATATCATTATATTATTTTATTACACATATTAAAAAATAATTAATTTATAAAGACAGAATCAATAAAAGCATTATATGTAAATATTAAATCATATTGATGTAAAATATAAAAATTGTTGCATTAATATTTTTTGATCAAAGTATTCACATATTATACTATGTTATGTTATAAATACAAGTGTCTCATAAATATTCTAGGTTTTACAACTCAGTGGTTAAAATGGAAACTTAACATTACAGTAATGGCCCGTAAATCACACCAAAGGAATAAATTATTGATTACATTAAGGTTCGAGAAATAAATACAGAGGTTGTAAAAGTACAATGTATGAGCATAAATGACATGCAGTCGAATCATAGACAATGTTAGGTTAAATTGCCAGATGTATATTATGTTACACTCCTTACAAATCGTCATATATTTGTAATTTTTCGACATGGCAATTTGAAAATGTTAAAAACCAATTAAAGAAACGAAAAAAACTTTTTAAAATATATATGCATCAAAAAATTTTATCTCCACTATGAGCGGCCAGTTCTACAGCCATTGGCAAAATAAAGAAATCCGAAATGATACAAAACAAGGCGAATTAAAAGAAAATTACAGTCAGCCGGCAATCGTAGCGTTTACAATAAACACATAATTGTACGGTCAGTATACAAATGGCATATACGATTGGGCAAAATAATTGTCTGCAATTTGAAGAATAAATCGCGGCTTGTCGCTTGCATGCGCGCCGTAATAAAAATATATATTTTAAAACGATGACTACCGATGCGATGCGATCATTGAACAAAAATGAACGACCCGTTTCGATCATCGTAAAATGATATGGGCTCAATAAAAACTATTAATATAAATGAAAGTCAACTTCAAATTACTTTAATAAGTAAAAGCAGCGTTCAATTTCGAATATGATATTTGAAAGATTTTAAATATTTATTTTTTTGCCACCTACTATGAACAGTTATAAAACGTAATAAAAACTTTTAAAACAATTAAAATGGAGTCTGAATATTAAGTATACAATTGCATTAAGTATACAATCTCAAATTATTCCATCAATTAAGTTAATCAAACAATGCCGCTACTTGGTTATACAACAGCATAAAAAGATGAATTTCTTATTACATTTGTACACTTGATTGTCCATAGTGTTGTACAAAGCTATGACCATATTAGAGACGGGGTATAATCGTCAACACAAGTCACGTGCGAAGTACAATCAATAACAGTAATACGCAATCGCTGTACAAACGGACGGTCAATATCTTGAGTCAACAAGATGAATCAGACTGTGTTGCCAAACTTAAATTATTTCAAATTATTATAAAAATTTAAACACAATTTTATTAAAAAATTGACAAATAATAAGAACTCTAGTCGGACATAGAGGTGGGGTAATTAAATTTTCTCTTACATTCTAATTAATCACAAATATGTATATACATTAGTCTGTAATCACTGAAGCTTGTAATGAATGTTCCTACATATCTTTCATGTATCATTCTAACGAGACAATTATCGCACGACACAAAAAGATACCCGCAATTTCTATAAAAACCGGGAGAACTCCCTCTAGTTGCAACACCGACAGACTTATGTGCTAGCCATAAACTCTTTCATTTGGCTCGGACGAGTCTTATGAACAATAAAACGTCGAGGGCTGGAGATTTGGTCTGTAATAAAATATTTGCCCTGGCACACGCTAATCCGCTTCCCTTACTTACGGACGCAATTTGAGATGTTATAGCCAACGTCCAGTTATACCTACCTACGTGATTAACGTACTTTAAAACTTAAGTTTCGTTAGTATGAAATCATAACTTTTATGTGGCTAGTAATTTTAGAAACATAATAAAATAAAAGACATAGTCATATTAGGAGGAATTCCATAGAAATTCCAACAATCACAAGCAATGGTAATAAAACGCTTCGTGGAAAAGTTGGAATAAAACAAATAACGTGTAAGCGAATCTTCATTAAGTAGATATGTTTATACATCCGTTTAACGGTCCTAATACCAATCATATACAAGTTTATCGCATTCGGAACCATTTCTACGAGCGAAATAAAACTCCCTCTGATGTGTGAAAGAGGGTCAAAGTTAATTACTCGTAAATAGACCGGGGTACAGTTTTATCTGAGATATATACATATATATACCGGGATTAGTATGTGCCATAACCGTTATTATACGAGAGACTTGGTGTTGAAAGATTCTAAGTTTTATGTTATACTTACATCTCCCTGTGGCTTTGCTCGCTTGGATTTTATTAATGCGCTATGATAATCCAAGACATAATTATATATAAAAGTTTTACTCCGGTTATTAATGAAAATCAAACACAAAATCAATGTCTTTTGTATATTTGGAAAAGTATGAAAATTTATGTTATTCTTACGTGGTTTTCCAATAAGACGCATTGTATTAGTGAGGTCAAATGTCAAGAGTACCTAATACTCTAGGCATGTAGGCTTAGACCGTACAACTTGTTTATTCTAGTACAGAAGCCATACCAGTGCTATTTTCATAATAATTACGTCTCATACTTTTGTTCTTACTCGACTTATATGCGATTATTAAATAAACTCTGAAAAACTATCTTTTTGGAAATTATAACTAAAAACTAACCCGTATATTCTGATAAAATTATCAACAAAATAGTTTTATTGAAACGAAATCAAAATTATCATTATTATGTTTCCAGTAGAACATGCTCTTTACAAATCGTACCGACCTAAAACTCATCAAGATTAACTCATCCGTAAGTTGTATGAATGGAGGCACGCTATTGTTACATAATAACTATCAAAGATACAAAATCGTGGCATATTTTTATTAATATTACACAAAAGACGGATTATGTATGAACAACCAATGCCAGCTGCAGCTACCGAATGGAATGATATTCCTTACGTTATTTGTATTCGTCTAACGTTTTGTAATGATCAAATTGATAGATACTTTTAAATAATTAAAATTATTCGTCCGAATTAATATATTTTCAAAAAGAAATGCCTATAAAACAACGCTGTTAAAATAAAGAACGATTACTGAACATACGTATGTATATATCGAAGAAAAAGTAATGTGAGTTTTTTTAATGATTTAATCAAGCAACCAAGCCAATACAACAATTTCTAGAACTGCTGAATAGAAAACTGGAACACGGATCTTGAAAATTAAATGTTAGTTTTTAATATACCTTATGATGGAAATATTTAAAAGTAAAGGCTCTATTTTACGTAATCAAAATATTCATTAAAACTATTGGAATCTATAATTAAACAACGAGTTACATTAAACCACGGACGTAGAAGCGGTATTAAGTTAGTTCAAACGACATTTTTTATATTTAAATTATACAAAAATCCTTTATGCTAAATCGAGTCTAAATAAAAAATAATTGACAAATATCTCTGAGTCAATAACTTCGTGACGGGCGGTTACTCTGATGAATTAATACAGTGTTATTAAAGTCGCTGAACTGAGTAACGACACAACCTATAATTTTGTTATACCTCGATCGATAAGTTTTGGTAATTCTGCCACGTACGGAGACAAGTGTTTTATTTTATTGCGGCCACCGTAAAGGAACGTATTCTGTCTGTTAAAAATAATGTGAACATGTTGATTTCTTTGCTAATTACTCAAAAACCCAAAGACCATTTATTGATCTTAATCTTTTGAAACTTACGCAGTGTATCTAACAGTTACGGAGAGATATTATCTATATATATATATTCTAGCAACAACTTAATTAATCGATTGTAAAGATAGAGACGAGAAGTCAAATGTACGAAAAATAGAACAATATTTAGACCTTTAAAGGGCACCGATTAAGATTTTTAAAGAAATTACCGGTGCCGACTATCAAAATACGCCGGTATTGCTAATTAAAAGAAATTCCATCGTTATGCTTTTACTCAAGCAAAAAACGAAATGAATGCGCCATGATGACTGCGAGGTGTGAGTAATGTCGTAAGTGGAAGCAAAACAGCATTTTAATTGTAAACCTCGTTCCACACGACAAACAAAACGATGGGAATTAAATAGTTTATTGCTAATGTTGGTATGGAAATACAGCGCTGACGATGCTAATGACGGACAAGAAATTTTTATTGCTCGTTGCAAACTAAATAAAAACATATTCTTCTTCACATTGCAGCAGACAAAAGAAGTTACTAATAACTACATTCGCTTTATAGTTACAGTTGCTCAAGCTATATATTATAGCTCGGCTTATTTAATTCATAGCAACAATGAATAAACATTTTTGCTACTATAAAATTTATAACAGTTATTCATAAATTCTACTGCAATTCTTTTAATTTTGCATAACATGTAGTTACATGTAAAATATGACCCGTTATATCCTTATTACTTATTTGTATCCATCAAAACATTCGTATATTGAGATGACTCGCATATTCAAATCGTGAGTACAAACGTTGGGAATGCGTAACGGAGTGTCCTACAGAGGGAGTCCTTCCCTTTATGATATTCACTAAAATATTGGGTCACATTCCATTCACATCAATGTATGTTTTATATATTATTCGTTATATTGTTTATCCTTATTGTTATTCAGAAGATAAATGTTTGAATAGATCCGTCACTTAATTTGCATCGGTTGTTGCATTTATTGGTAAACTCCGAATATAGCAAAACATAATTTATATTTACGAGTAAATATATCTGTTTATAAATTATTTAGCAATATGATCTAAAAATTCAAATCGATTGCTGTAACTGTATTCGTTCATAATAGTTGCTACTGGTATATTATTACCGTTGCTAGTATTTATCTCTGCTATGAACGTTGAAATAACACGTGACCAGTTGGCCATCGTAACACTTCTACGGTTACGGCTCACTTCGGCGTTTAATTGTATCAGTTTTATTTCCTTGTAGTTCTGTAATTTGTTTTATTATCATCAATTGTAATTACATATGCAAGTCGTATGTACGATTCCGACGATGTTTATGCATCGTTTTGTTAAAAAAAATATACCAACTAATTGTCGACTTTCAAAACGCTGAATGCAGAACCCGTTTGTTTTTATGGGATCCGATAAATGTTGTATTGCGTGTTGTATGTGTGTTCAAGTTTTTATTTGATCACTTACTTAGATATTAGTACATAGATGTAATGCATGAAATTATCAATTTGCGTAAAATAAGCGAAGCTAATAATATGATGGACGGTTGAAAAAAAAATTGGAAACTAACAAGTAAGTATGTTGTTATAATTAAATAGTTTTTTTTTAACGTTGCATGACAGACGTGTTTCAACATTGAATTTGAAACAATTTTCTAAATAATTAAATAAAACGGCACAGACATGTAATCCAGTTAATTAAGCCGTGCACTAATATGACTAGTAAATAAACATTACGATGTAACATTATCTGTAACATTTGAACAATCGCTGCGAAATCGGTAACAAAGGCGTGAACACAAGACTCGCAAATTGACTGATCCATCATATCCCTCTCCCTTAACATAAACAGGCAAATCCTTACTTAATTTCAGTCGCAGAATTCAATCAGAATGTAAAGCTTTATACCCCTACTCGTAATGTTATAATGCCTCACATTATCCCCCCGTTTATATGTCGAATCGCGGCGACATCCCACGAAACCTTTAATTATTATCAACACATAATTTTCATGCCAGTATCAGATATTATAGGGCTACCCCTGAAAAACAAAATACCGTTATCAATTAAACTTACTTGGACGTACTTACATACATGTTTGTGTGACCAAAGACAAGTAAGACTATTTAAAAAATATTTTAATGTAACATTGGAATTGTTTAAATTACACAAATAAATTACCGTAACTGTTGAATATTGTTAAGTTCTATTCGATACGATAATATATATTTTTTAAATTTAACATAAACGAGATAAAATAGGCATCGAATTTGATTTATCATTAAGAGATAAACATCAACCCTTTCAAGGCACACGTGGGCCGACACGTCCCTTCAACGCATTTCATATTCCTACTTCCATTCCGTTCAACCTTCCGAGGAGGATTATATTCTCCGATGTTTTCATATCCTATTATTTCACGGGGTGAAAATGGGCCACCCGCCACCTCACTCAAACATTGACAGTCGCATGCGATGTACATATTCAAAATTACACCCGTGTGTGCGTTTTGCCCCAAGAAAATGTATTAATGTGTGAGTTTGTTTCATCAACTTTAAACCACTGTCAACGACTCGTCAAAATAATATTGGCTTAACATAATGGGACTGTTCCACTGAGAATGGAAAGCATTACCTACTTACACATGAATTTAATTTTGGAAAATGATTGATTCATAATTATATATCAGAATAGAATATTTTGTGTTTTATCGTTTCTAGTTGAAATACGACAATATTAAAGGTCATAATATAAGCCAGTAACGAGCTAGCATCAGCAATACAATACCAACGATAGAATCCACTTCAGGCTGTTTCGAATTGCAAATTTAAGGTAAAAAAGCGAACAAACTGCACTTAAAGTCAAATGCGGCAGTGCGCGATAAGCAAGTGTCGCTTATGCAAGATCACGAATGTAATTGCTCCCTTGTCTGGCACGACACTTTAAGCTAAAACGAGAAAGAGCATCCAGAACATATAGGCATGAGCGGGATAAAAAACAAAATAATCAAGAACGGCCTAAGCGACAAAAATGATTGATTGCCAGCCGTCTTGCGCTGAGCTCTATTTAATCACTTTATTCCCTTTTCTCCGTTTGCGTTCGGATAATTTTGTGTTTGTGTAATTTGTATACGAAATGAGAAAGCATACCCGAGGAGCGTTTCATATCCGGCGTGAGGAGTATCCGGGAAAAGATACCCGAGGTCGTGTTATCTAAGATGTGATACGTTTTGATACAAATTAAAAGATCGCTTATTTAGATGTACAAATATAGTCTTGTATCAAGATATAATTACCTTGGTTCTCGCGAAAATAATTTAAACTTAATGAAAATAAAATTAAAATATTTTTCATGACGAAATTTTAATAAGTTAGATTAAGGAAAAATTACGGATTTATACAGACGAATCTACCCATCAAACTGGGTTTGGTGAGCTTATAAAAAAAGAGAGCTTAATCTTTTGGTCTACTAGATGACACTGTTTCCATATCCAAAAAAAAATAACAGAGGTTAAATAATTAGTCCGCTGTACATACATAAATGTATGAAAGTCTAATATCACATACATAAATCAAATCCGAGCGGAAATCGAACCCGCGAACCATCACAAATACGAACATTTAAACAAACAGAATAAATACTTACCACTCATATGGCCGTTTTCATATGGGGAGTAGTCTCCATTCTCGAGGCGATGCTTCTTGAAGGGGTGTCCAGGGAATTGGGTGGCGGCTAGCGACAGGCCCACACCCGAGGCACGCTTCGGAGGTCGCCCCGGTCTAGAGCTGCGGACATGTAGCACGTTACTGCCGTTTAGGACTGTACACCTTCAATATATCCTGTATAAGCATGTGGTCATGAAACAGACATGTCCCTTGGCTCATGTACATATTGAAAAGGACAATCAGAAAACTAAAAATTATTTAAGGAATTTAATCACCCATCCTTACTAAAATTGTGACTTTGTTTATTCCGCTTCTTAACCACACAGCCGATACTAATGAAATATTGCATATATTACTTTATAAGTATGAACTAAAGTACCACAAAGTCAAATAATATGCACCTATATGTTTTGATTGTGGACCCAAGGCTAACAGTTAATATTTAAATAAATAACATCACTTTTATATATATATATATATATATGTGTGTGTAATGTTCTGAATATACTGTAAACGTTTTGTCAATGAAATATACTATAAAAGAACTCAAACGAACTGCTTTGAAATCTTGAAGTGTTCATTAAAGAAAATCCACCATACATCAACATATATAACAACTGTAAGAACCTATAAAGATTTTTTCTCTATAGAAAGATTTCTAATAGTATAAATAAAACAGACACTTCAATAACTTATTCATCATCATCATCATCATCATCAGCCTATCGGAGTCCACCGCTGAGCAAAGGCCTCTTCTTACAGAGAGAACATTTGAGCATTAATCACCACGCTTCCTGAAGACGGGTTGGTGATTTCAAACTTATAATTTGAAATTATAAGTTACAACTTATAATAACTTATTGGTTTTTAAAAATTTTAGACCAAAACTACTTTAGACACGTTTTCTAACATGTGATGTATATAGTCTACTTTAAAATTAAACTTATGGCAAAGTAAGATCAAAATGTTACTAGTCATAAAAATTAAACATTAATATCTGAATGTTTGCCGAACTTTCTAAATTAAATATTTATAAATCTATAAATTGCTGCAACGGATTCTGAACTTCATTTTTCAAGTATTGAGCATAACAAAGTCAGCTTATATAAGATTAAATAAAAATTACCTAAATGTAAAGAAACAAACATAAAAATGAGACAATGACAAAGCAAAAAAATCGATTGACTAAACTATTTCAACCAAAAATATGCAAATTTTTTTTGCTGACAATGAGGTTTTTGCATGAAAAACTTCCAGAACCATAAATAAAGTTATATATAAATAAAAATATAGCTCCATTTAACGTTTGATATTTTGTAGCACAGGTAATAAGTTTAATAAATTTTCGTCTTATACCGATCAACATTCAAAATATACTCGGACTTTTTCCATAGTTCAAATATATACGTACATTTAGGTCCGACAGTCAAAAATGGCTTGCAAAATATTGTCTGTTATCTAATGTTTTCATTTAAACGCCATTACACTGGTTAAAAAAAACATCTATTAAGATTAAATTTTGACCAAAACTATAATGGACCAGTAACCACAGAGGGAAAAATTATGAATCTACGAACATTACAGTTATCAAAAAAATGAAATATATAAATATATTTATAACACCAAAAACGTAATAAGTAACCAATTAATAACAATTAAAACATCGTATCTGTATCTTGCACAAGTTTCTTTAAGGGAATCATACAATAAATCATGTTCTCGCGAGGGTAGATCCAGATTTATTTTTATTTATTTCACTCCCCTAAGATTTAATGCTAGACATCGTCCACAGTTTCCACAATTTCACGCTTATTGTTTTCCCATCCGTGATTTATGTTCAAGTAATAGCAGACAGTATATTCCTGGCCGCAATAAACTTTGTCACCTAAATCTTTGTACTTAAGCCGATTACCTTTCTTAACAACACGTATAAGGCGTACATTCATAATGTTTTGGGAATATATGTTCGAGATAACCTAAATTCATTTATGTTTCATTCAACATATATCAAGTCTATAATTATTAATATACTTTCATCATCATTGTTTGATACAGTAGACAAAAATCCTAATAAAATTAAATGGATTGTATTTGTAAACGTATCAAACGGCTTAGAATAAAAATACGACCCAAGGACTTTTTTCCGATTGACCATAAAGCATTGCAATTAAAGCTTATACACTACAGCAAGCACATCACAAGTTCAGCAATTATCGAGGGAGCGATGCTGTTATCATAGTATCAGCTTACGCAGAAACCGACTCGCCTATTTATTTTTATGTCAGCAACCGTCATTATGAGACACTCCATTAGCTTGTGGTATCTCGTTTTTGGTAGGGCATTCCGTAATATGACGATTCTCTGAACGTTTGATGGTGGATTTGTTGAACATTGATGTATCAGATCGTAAGCCGATATGAAACTATATTAATAAACCTGTTGTAATTAAAAACAAAAACAATTTATTGAGTATAAAAAGAAAAATAACAGAACAATAGTTTTATTAGACGTTGTAAAAACTCTTTCCGGTGGTCGAACATCGACAGATGTATACAAAAATAGCGTCAATAAATTAGAAAATGACGCGCACAAAAATTGTAACTAATTTATTTTTAACACCTTAGTCCGGTAATGCTGGAAGCGTAAAAATCAAACAAAATGCTTGACGACGGTATCGAATATTAGGTGTTCACTGTTTAGCGTTACGGTTGACTTGTTCATAGTATTTCGCATCACCAACGTAACGACAATACATAAAATCTAGTTTTAATATAAATAAAACTTGCAAATTATATCCCGTCTTTAATTGATGACAATAGTTTTGACCTAAATTCAGTTTAAAATTACACCGCACCTTATGAATTAATTTCTAAGCCGATATTTTTGAGTTTTGCGAATTTCGATAACATATTATTAAAATAAATATTCGGAAGCGAATGTAACAAAACGAACACGAAACCGAATATTGAAAGTGTCGAGGGACACAGATAAGACACGCGTGTCGCTCCCTCGCCGCCACTTAGGCCACACGTAATCTGAACACCAAAGCTCACTCCGATAAACTGCCATTAAAAAGCGTTCGATTTATTACACAACGATTTCCGAACGATTTATATGGCCATGCAAAGTGCAGCCTATCGAATACTTACTTATTTGAGGTGATATAGCCAATCGTTTATTTAAGGATTCACTGTACGTTTATTCGCGTACAGGCTGTGTAAATGTGTGTTATAGATAAAAGACTTATTTAATTAGAGAACCTAGACATATTTTATCCTAATATTGACGAAGATATAGCAACTTTGTTATTAATTTTTTTTATGTCACTTTACATATTACTTAACATTGCTACTTCGATTTCATCAATGTTTGTATTTACTGAATGTGCAAGTTGATTCCATTTTTACTCCGTGTTTTTTCTAACTCCACCCCAGTGAAACTAACACCACTAGTTCTGCTCACTCTTATATTTGCGTCGCAATATTCATCACTCACTATCCAAGTCACTGATCAAATACCATATACAAAGAAGTCCCCAATAGTTCCTACCCTTGATAGATAGCAGCGTAAAATGTATACAGTATACATACAACATAAATCCGTACTATAAATGGATGTGTATGTTTTATATCGTAATCTCAACTATCAACTTATGTTTAAGCTATTAAACGAACAGTCCTTTACACTATGAATAGACCGGGTCTCTGTTTTTATATTATTATATTTGGATCTTGACTTAGTGGACCTGTTCGCACTCACTACCAATTACTGACACTGAATCATAACATTCACGTCTTGTAAACATCCTTTCCAAACAGCTTAAAAATGAAAAGACCAAATACGACTTGCTGACAGGCTATCGAGGGCTAATAGTCATAATCTGTTTATATATTGTTTTTGTTCCAGCCGTACGATTATTTACACGGCACTACCCGTATGGGAATGTTTACGTATTAACTTATACTCTTTCAGAAAGCGTTGTCTTAAAACTAGTATGTATATTTAAATATGAATACATTAAATTTTATTACTAAAAGTATATTACTCATATTTAATTTCAATTACTTACTATTTTTAGGGACCTTCCGTGATCAAACATTATTTTATAAATTGTAACTCTTAGCGAGATTGCTAGACGTTTCCTTCTCATAATCGTAGGCCGTGTGTTATAAAACAACGAGCGTCTGTTTTAAAAATGGCTCAGGATTCGGAAGACAAGGTAAAACAAACGTAATGTTATACTAGTTATAACAGAACGCAATCTTATCTACGGTAAACTAAAGAGCAGTAGCAGTTTGTCTTGGGTTCACAACAAACATGATAAATGATTTCGGTTATAATAAAAAACGTTGTTCTATTTTATAAACGAGTTCCGGTCGGAGGAAGACGGGTTCTTTCCTTGATTAAGTTATAATACCTATTCACCTTGAGAAGTACCTGGAGAAGAAGAAACCAACATTATTGATTTTTTTATATTTTTTTCTCTACTTATATCATCTAATATTAAATTAATGATCAAAACTCAAACTGCCATAATAAAAAACAGACTTAACGTCATTAAAAACAATGTCATAATAAAACAGCAAAAAAAATATTTTAATTGTAGCCAAAAATTAGAGGGTACATCGACAGTAACAATAAAAAATGAAAGCAAAACCACATTTAAGCGTGTCGTAAAAATAAAAATTAAATAAAAAATGCTTAGGGTGGTAAAGTTTTTGGGAGCGTAATTTTGCTTTACAATTATTTGGTGTTCAGATGGAGCGCAACGCTCTCTTAATGTTACCTGTCCCTAGGCTATTAACCTAAACCAAAGGGCAATCAAATATAAATTATGCAAAATATTGCAAATTATTTCTTCCATGGTTATTTTCCTGCATCTGATAATATTTTTTAAATGGAAATTGCAATCATCGGAATATATAAAATATAAAAATCTTGTCGAAAACATATCATGTTTAGAAAAGTAACGGTTCAATAAAACCAAGTAATGCGGGGGGAGAAGTACCTTAGCAATCGTTTGTAGTATAAAGAAATCATAAGTTAATAAAGCAAGTCACCACAGCGTCAGGTAGCCGGTGCGTTTCAATTTCTTGAGGCATTTAATTTACAAAACTAATTATGTTTGTTGATGGGATATTACCACTCAGTACTTCATGATTCGATGACAGTTAATAAAGACATTCCGAATGAATTTAGATCAGATCGTTTTATCTCTATTTCGTAATGTATTACAGTCTATTGTGTTCTACTCTTTGTCAAGAGCCGTTAAAATCTTTCTATGTTAACATGTTCTTTTAGACATTTTAAAACATCTCTTAAGCGGTAAATATAAAAGCAATATTGTAGTTTCAATAAATTGTTATAAACGTACTAATTTCGTATATATTTCTATGAAGTATAAAATAATAAACTTTAAATATTTATTTTGTATTTTGTGAGTATTCGTATTTCACTAAATATTATTTTTAGGCAGGACTAATAGAATTATATTTTAAAAAAACTAATTGCTTCTAATTATTAACCAAAAAATATTACTTTATTGTTTTTGTTTTTTTTTTGTATTTTATTGCTGTTGGCACGAAGTTTCACTGCACGCCACGTGGGTCGGATAATTGAAATGTCCAAACTCTGAATTTATGTTACTGCTACTATGATTCTCAAAAGTTTTTATTACACTTGTTTAATTATTAATACGAAATATTTCCGTTTTAATCGTAGTATATTTAGTAGTAATATTTCCTTTGATTAAATAATATCTATAATATAAGATACATTAACGTGCTATTTTTGAAATTGAAATTGAAATCAAACAGAGGATTGTGATAACAGATATGATATTCACTGCACCCTTATTATAAGTATAACATTGCAAAGCACCGGGCTGGCATCCCTTTCCAATGCTAGGGCAACATAATCAGCCCTCAAGGGACAAGCTCTCGTAATTAGCGGCTGTTCATTTCTTAATTTCAATATTTAATTACAAAGGAAACTCGATGACTGCCAACAAGAAAGAGACGTCATCTTCAGAAATTTTCCCGAATCCGTTTTGTTTTATTCGTTTGGAATTAAATGTTGCCGTCTTTTAGTGTATTTCTTTGTCTTCATTATCAAAGGATTCGTTGTAATATGCAATTTAGGCTTAAAGTTCTCTAATAATAATAATAATAATTTCTCTATGAAGAGGTAAAGAGATTCAATCAGGAGTGTTTAGTTTATATTTATGTATATACAATCCTACAGTGTGTCAGTGAAGAAAATATTATGCGAAAATAGAATATAATCCGCATATCGTTAAGAGCACCTTATTCAAATCATACTAGTTCAGTTATATATATATATATATACATATATATTAATACGTGATGCAATAACTTTGGAGCCCTTTTTAAGAAAATCCCTCGGAAGCAGAAACATAAAATTTGGCACACTTATAGTTTATGCGTAAGAGAAGTGCAAAAACCTAATATTTTTCAATAATAATGCTTATAAAGTACATTAAATCAATAAATAAATTACACACACACATTACATTACATTACATTACACACACCACCAAGCATTTCACACACACATATGTACATACACAAGTATTTGTATACGCATACATACTATGTGGTCAAATTTTTTGTTTTGTTTTTATTTATGGTCGAATTTTGACTACTGGGCGACTACTAGTATTCATAATTAATAAGATATTCTTTTACTAAACAGCATATTGATTTGCTTTTCACGAATATCATAAATATTTACACATCAAGACTTCAAATGTGTCTCATTTTAATATATGAAAGCAATATTAGACCTCTTAGACATGATATTATTATCTTCATTGTAACTTTATCTTTTTTACTGAAGAGCCTTCTTTCAATTCCCTTTGTAATAACTCTATTGTGAGTCTCGCTCCCGACATATTGTCGTTTTATTTCATTTCCCCTCGCCTTTATAAAATTTTCTATTTAACTATCCCATATATTTTTATCTTTAACAACATTACAACAGAAGTTTAATTTGTATCAAAGATTGGAAAAATATAACATTTTAAAATCACAAAGTTACAATAGAACGTTTAATACTTTGGTTTTGCAGTCCCGTATGAAAAGGTCGCATTGCGTTTGGCATGTTTTGTTCGACTGTTTGACGTGTCCTGCACCAGACGTATCCATTCACACTCAAACTGCCTGTTAGACTGTTTCTGTGTATAAAATTAAACAATATCTGGACCGCTGACCATGCGGTACGCCCCCATAACTATTGCGCAACGCCCCACCATTGATTTGTATCAGAAATATCAAAGTAATATTATAAACTGTAATTCACTTTAATGTGTTGAATACATTATGTTTCGTAAACATCATTAAAGCCCGAGGGATATTTGAAAAATATTGTACAACATTCCTAAAAGTCCGACTATAAAACTAAATTGCTTTCTAACGAAGTCTGATCCTGATTAGCGTGTAATATAGGTCCGCGTTTCTTTACATATAAACGCAACGGCACCAAAAAAAATCAAACCTAAAACAAATTAACAATGCATCAGTCATTCCGCAAATGAATATTAGATCCGTGGTTCGAATGCCGGCGCCATGTTTTTTTAGACGCAAATGATCCAAAAAGGTATTAAAAATCTCGACCCGTTTCAGACACAAAACGATTGTGTTCTACATACAAATTCATTACTATTCTGTGGTCCTTTGAGGTTTAATAGTTTTCATTCACCCTGATATGGTTCATCATTAACAATCGAGGAGTTCTGCTACCGTTGCCGTATTTTGTTATGTTTTTTTTTTATCTATAAACGGTGTAATAAAAAACCAATTGCTACCTGGCCAACACATTTCTGTTGCTTCCTAAATTAATTTCGTCTAATTCTGGCAACCGATACTGTCGAGTCATATAAGTCATATGCCAACAGCGGCTTTTAACTACTTTTGGTTTACAAAAAAAAGCGACGGTTGCGTTTTTCATCTGGCACCATTAGAAAGACACTTGAAAGATAAATGTTGTTTTATTTCAACTAGCGATCGGATGCAGATTCCTCTAAGAACATATTATTATTCCAGTATTACACTTATAGAAAATATAGAGATACCCTTAAAATTCTATTTTTTATGAACATACAATTGAATTAAAAAAAACAGTTTAGTGATATTTAAGAACATAACAAAACGTAACAATTTGTTAAACGAGCTGTAATTGAAACACGAGCTGATGAAAATAAAGGCAATAAGCTTTCAAAATGGAGTATATATAGTGTTCATCTGTGAAACGATGTATTTCTTATGTTTTAATTAATTCAAGTAGGCATACCAAGCAATCCTTACTCCAAGTATTGTTACAAAATCTACTAAAATACATCCAAGTTTTGGAATCTATATCAATACTCGGGAATTTTAATGTAAACAGAAGTTATTCATAAATCATAAACATAATAGTTACATTTTGATGCTATGTAAGTATGTCTGAAAAATGTTTTGTTTGATCAGACCAACATCTGGATGTTGAACAGAAGTTCATAATAAAATATGAAGAAAAAACATGTTAAGTCCTTTTGTATCGACCGCTTCTGTTTGTACTTCACAACGAACGGACGATCTTGATGTTTGACTTTACATTAGAAATTTAAATTGTGTACAGAAATAAAATTGTCGTTTATACTATATTGCCGTATTTCTTTTATCGGTTAATCATTGCCAATTATTGAACGATGTTGAACTAAATAAAACAACCATAAATATGCCTCTAGGGCTACACTGTAATACGTTAATTGCTTACATTATATGTCGTGTAGTGGATACAAAACAGTTACTAACCCTTAACTATTTTTAATATTTCTAATAACCAGTTCACTAATTTTATTATATAAATATTTTCATTTAAAACATAGGTAATGTCGTTACAGGAAGCAAACAAATAATATGCCATTATTATATTTCATGAAACTGCTTACAAAGTGATAATTATGAAATTTAGGAAATGAGAATTATTTAAAATATCAAAACCTTTTAGTTGCACTAATTGCAGCCGAAACTCACTCGTACTTCATAGTAACTAGTTGAGATTTGTTTTGATAATACATCATAAAACTATTATATATTCCAACGCTGAGTGAGAATATCCGAACTGTTTTACGTTTCAGCGCAAGTGATAATCGATGAGCGATCTATATTACAAATGCTAACAAAAGAAACATACGTGTTTCCAACCGGGTTAACATTATAACCAAATTAGAACGATTATAGTTCCCAAATTAGTTCCTCAATGAGTCTATCCCTTGAACCGAGATATAACACTGATCATGGCGTAATCGTTTTGTTATTTCAGTATAGACGATGTTTAAATCTTGTTATGTTTTGTCGAAGGCATGTGGGAATCATTCTATTGTTTTACATCCGGGTTATGATTCCATATTTTACTATTTCAGATGATTTATATCGTATTGAAAATAAACTAACCCATTACTTGCTTAATAAATTACATACGTTTTTTATATACGTAGTTACAAATGTTTCTTTAATTTCATTTTACATGTGTCCAGCCTGTTTCATATTAATCGTGTGTATGAAGCCATGTAATTAAGACTAAACACTTCGATTGATTCTACTATGAATTTTGTTTTTATATGAAGATACAGTTTTAAATATTTCTTGTAGTTAATAAATCTATTGATGCCTAAGATGTATACTGATATCGTGATGATAAAAGACAAGGTGTGCTTTACTGTGCCATGAATGAAACATTATTTTTCAATCTCCAAGTACTTTATCTGCTACACATGACAAGCGTCAGATCAACTCACTTCCGTTCCCAACCTTTGTTATCTTAAACAAATATAAAATTAAACTAATGTAATGCCAACGTGGATCTCTTTTTATGTTATGAAGTAGTGTAAATAATGTGGACGTGTTTGTTGAAGCCGGTGGAAAAAATATGATCAGATGGAAAATTTGTATCAGATCTTGATAAGACGTTTACAATGTTAAAGAATGCCGATGAGGTAAACGTTTTTGAATTCGAAAGTGTTATTTTCACTGTCGATATAACTTTTTGTCTCGCCGAACTTTGATTTGAGGTCAACGACCAGGACCCAATAGCAGTCAATAGCACAAAAACTTGTCATAAGAAATGCTCTGTGTGATTGTAATCTTGATTGTATTCGATTGGAAAAGATTGGATTAGGATTCCCAAATGTTTTGTAAGTTTCATTGGTTTTCAATATTAAATAAATTATTATAGACAATAAGGCAGTGAGTAGTGCGAGCCTACAACTTTACGAATAACACGTCACATCCTTTGCCCATAACGTTATAAACCCTAGATCGAAACAATATCTGGTTTAAAATATATGGAATTTTTATCAACAGCTAAAGTTGTTGATTCAAAACGTATCTTAATTTCCGTCTGAAAATAAAGTAAAATATGAATAATAATTTCAATTTTAATAAAATTTAATTCTTCTTAAAAATCATGATATGTATGTAAATCAAATGTCATTCTTAGTTAAATAGACCCGCGGCGTCGTATTTAATATCTAGGGCTGTCACTCTCAAGAAACATGTTAATGGAAACAATCAATTTGGCTGAAACTATACACTAGAAAAAACGTATTAGGCTGACTAGTCACGCGACGAGAGCTGTCAAAAATTTAAACTCTCACTTTGAAGGGTCGCTAACGGTTATTTAAATGCACCGATGATAGGATGCAATATCAATAATTGTCTATCTCATTGCCTCAGCCGTATAATTATAGTGACTTAGTCGATCTTCGGCTTGACCTTTGACTTACTAGCACTTGGATGTGAAATTGTTTACAAATTATGTCAAATATTTTAGTACAACACATACATTAATTAAAAATGGATATAAAATCTTCTTAACTGTAACGCACATAAAATGATTTACAACTACATGACCCTCAACTTAAAATATCAAGTAGATTAATTCACTAAGTTTTTTATCACGAAGAAACTCCTAAAATAGTAGACATATATAATTTAGAATTTTGTATGGGCTTGAGGCTTGGGTCGCGTGCTGCGGCCTGTGGTCGTTTTATGCTCCATTACTACTTGATAGATACACCATCTAATGTCTTATTAACTGGCATAAAACATATTTAACTTTAATCTAAAAGTTTAAGGTTGTCACAAATGAATCTTTTGGTTGAACCGTTGACTAATTATTTAAGCCATTCTTCCTATTGTCGGCCCATTTATCAAATAATGTGTATGCATTAATTCACATTATAGTCCAGAGGGATCCAAAAAACAAAGCTTTACAAAGGAGGTCATGAACTACAATCGCGTGCCGTGGCTTGCGGTTAGACCATATATTGCTTGCGTTCAAATCGTAACCATAGCAATACTAGACTCTGTTTACACTGACCACTTGAGTTTTCATAAATTTTCACTTTCTCATAAGATATAATACGCAGGTAAAATTTATTGCCCCACAATTTTTCTTAATTCTATTTTATTTTTAGTCGAAGCCTTTTGAACAAGTATTTTGAAAGAGCGAACCGAGGCGTATCAACCGTTTCTTTTTATTAATAAATAATTATTATAGCTATCGGCAGTTTATAAATTTTAATTAACATTAACATTTTCATTTAAAGTTCAAAATTACATTACCGATTCACTCTTTCATATTGGCGACGAGGAATCAACACGCTCCCCTTTAATTAAACTGGCGGTACTGTGTCAACTGTAACTGTACGCGAAACTAGCTATTAGATGAAATAAAGTCATATATTCACTTGTATAATTATCATACTTTGTTTGTTTTATGGGACCCAATTGGTAAGCAAATATCGAGCTCAGTCTTCAAATTAACAAAAGGCCAATTAAAGTTATTTATTGCTACTGTTACGGAAAACCGAATAAAAAACTGTGTAATTTAAGTGTTCTGCTGTATCATTTTTTTCCCCGTTAAAACTTGTCAGCTATATATATATATCAATTTGTAATGTGCACTAAAAATATTTGTATCTAAAAACAAAATCATTGACCGTTAAAATTTCTAAATTCACACTTATTCATGTCTAGAACAGCCTGTGTTGCTATCGAATGGAATAATCGAAGCAACGCGACGTCCATTCAATTATCCCTGAAAATTGAGTCTCATTAAAATAATAAAGCAGCCGGCGGGGAAATCAAATTGAACGATAACAAAAGCTTGTGTTAATTTGAGGCGACAGCTCGTTTTGCTCATGTGAGATAAGAGCATTCGAAATAAGCAAGACAATCTGACCTGTTAGGGTACTTAGATCACCGTTTCAGATGTAATCTACTTTATTTGTGACTTCTTAATGGTTCGTAAATACCCTTTTCGAATCACAGTTTAAAATCTTCAAGATAATAAAGCCATCGGGAAAAGACTTTTATTAAAACAATTTAAGAACGAGATATATTATAAAGAAATATGCATAATTTTTTCTACTGTTTAAGAAAAATAATAACAAAAAATGCGTTTATAAAAGTATATTTTAATTCAGTTTCTTATTCGCAACATATTCCTACAAGAATTTATCATCCGTATCCCATAATTCATATGTGTAGTAGTATCTGTAATTCAAGCACTAAATTTAGTTAATGCAGAACCCGATGCATAGATCATAGTGCCCTGTTTGAACAATAACGGTAGATGCTCCTGAATGCGACCCCAAATGCAATTGTGTACATTTGTGCGAGTATTGAGTTACTGTAATGCGATGGAAACATTTGCATCCTCACTGGCGATAGTTTGAGGTGTGCAGATATATACGTCATAGTGTTTCTATACTTATTTATCTGTATATTGATAATGTTTATAGTGTCGTTTATCATTAATGAAAATCTCTACTACTTTGTAATGAATTTACGTGATGAATAAACGGTCTTCAAGCACTAATAGTCTGTCAGAGCTGAAGCTCATTTGATAATTGTAGATTCGATACGCCAATAAGCCCTATTCTCCCCTATTTGGTGACCACTTGGTGACATAGGGCGGCCATCCCGCAAATTGCTCTTTCCAAACAAAATTGTCAATAAAACTCATCTGATTCGCAGTTAAACAAGCGAACGACATTATTAATTTATGCGATGTAATATGGCGCAAGCGTTGTCGGGATACAGTGTAAATTATTAATAGTGCTGGGGTAAAAATTAAGCTTAAATCGAATGGGTAGTTTGGACAGTAACGTCCGCTTTATGTTTCTATAGACAGATTAATTTGTAGGGTGATAACAGTCCCCGAAATCTCTTCGATAATAATCATTTGAATAACATTCATAAATATCCCTTTTATTAGGTTTCGCTTCATCAAGTAAGGCTACTTAAATACAAATTGTTTTATAAAAAATGTATAAATAAAACACTCTTACATCTTTTTCACAAGATTTGGCAAAAATGAAACAATTCCATTATCTCTTTGGGCCAGTAGTGAAAAGCAAATAGCTCCCTTGCGTCTTGATGTTATCTTAAGAGAAAGCGATTACACAAATCTGAAGAAGCTATTAATCCGGCTCGCTGCCCTCGAATGGCATCATGGTTTGTTTAATAAAATCGCGAATTTACATATCAAAACCTACAAAGGGGCATAATTGGACCCGATGACTTAGAAAACGTAGCGGGTGAGGCGGGAGCGCCACCCCCGGTAACAAACAAAGGAATTATACCCGCCTCAAGAAACTTTTAGCAATGGAAAACGCCTTAACAAACAAACGCGTGTGTATCTAATGAAATTCCTATGGTTGCATAACATACCCGTGTAAACGCTCAGCGTTATTAGCGGAATTATTTCTAAGGGTGAAATCTTTGAAGACGGCTGCTCTTTTGGAAAAGTTGTTAAGAAAATGGGTTGAGTACTTTTCGAGATTTCATTAGTTTGTAACTATTTGGTGTGCCACGCTAGGCATCTAAATTATTGGGTAGGCGTAGTTCAAGGAACGAATGGGCAGCGAGCATTCGGAAGAGAATTAGAATTGCCGAATCACGATTCTTTTATACGAAGCCGCCACGACACGATTCGTTAAAAGACAAATGTTTGAATTCAATTTAAATTTTTTTTATAGCGAGAACTAATAAGTACACGCGCAATACTTTTAAATAACCTTATCCTAGTTGCCGAGACTACTTTGTATGTAATTAATACAGTCGAAGATTACCTTTTTAAATCGTCTCCGTTCAAAATTTCTGTATTTGAATACAACAGTTATCATAGTGAATGAATAATAGTTGGAATCTCTAAAGTAGCGAAACCAATTGGTTGGTATTTTAAATTGTTACACAAAAAAACAATCACAATTGGAGCAAACAGATATCATTTCTCAAACAAATTTAAACGCACAATTCGTTTCTCACAAACTGAGGATACCTACTTTCAATACAGAGGCGTAACGAATCGCCTACTGAATCGTTTCAAGTTACTCTTAACTTATGGGAAAGCGCGTCAAAAGAGCAAAAGCCCATCCAAAAGTGTGTTATGAAAAACAGGTGAAATTAAATTTTAGTTACATAGAAATGTCGGCGATTAGTTCCAGTAATGGCGCAAGTTGCAATATACTTTTAATTACTGTTGCTAACCTACTTTGAAGACGGGTAGAAATTGTATTTATCTGTCTCCGATATGAGCGTCATCCATCGTCGGATCGAATGCAAGGCGTGACGATGAATTATCGGATCTATTAACTCGCGCGGCTACGGGATTCCAGAGCAAAATGATGAACTATTTACGTATAGAGGCGGCACAGATATAGACAATAATCTGGTATTTTTCGCGTCACCTTCATATTTTTATTTTGTCTGTTTTTGTAATTTGAAAATAAAATTGTTTCAAAAATATTTTAGGCTAAGGTACTTAAATTCTAATTTTAGTTGTTTTATTTCACCATGTCTTGTAAATTTTTATTTATTATAGAATATCAAACAAAAAAGAATAATAATTAAATAATCGTCCCTTCTATTCCACATCCAACTCTATAGCTCTCAGCAGACGATTTGTACTAATTATAACGCGCGAACGAAGCAAAATACGATTATCTTTCACTTTGGTTTTCCAAACTGATCCTCAATAAGCAACTAGGATACGGAATAACTTAAAATGCACTCATTAAAATAGCAGACGTTTTGTTTAAAGCTCAAGGCCACCAGAAAAGCAAACTGTAATGATGCTTTAAAGAAAGGATTCATACGAACACGTGTTCCTATATGAGTTGTGTAACCTAACACGTGGTAGAACAAAGACTGACTGCCAGAAGTGTCAATATCCCTGATGGGATTTCACAAGACGCCCCTATGACGACGGCTGCACTTCATTCACGACGCATAATAGCACTTTACATGGACTGTGAAAATATTAGATTCATCGCATAGTTTATTATAATTATGTATTGTATCAGATAAAAAAAAACACTGAAAAAATGTATATCTAACAAGACATTATACATACATATATTAAGGAAATTATATTTAAAATGATTCTTCTCACAAGTATAGATAAGATAAGACAAGTCGTTGGTAATTTACTTGGTAAGAAACCTTTTAGATTCTATTAATGTCGATATTTCGAACCCCTAAAGAGTTAGAGACACGGAATGGAATTATGGGTTCCCCTATAAGTCGCCATCGGAATTAGAAGCACAATTTATTCTACATTGGGGCATAATATTTTCGCCTTTTCTTGTACACTCGTTGATTTATATTACGGGTTTTAAATTATTTTAGAGATTATGATTGAAGTTATGCATAGCAATTAATATAATTAGTTAATAAATCGTCAATAATTACTTCGGTTTGTAGCTGTTTTTATGTTTTATTAACCTACTCTAAAAATAACAACTATTAGTTTAGAAAATCTCACAATTTGTCTCGATAAACCGCCGTTAGGTTTGATTTGAACAGTAAAAGTTAGAAAATCTTAAGCGGCGACATGCAAACACATTAATTAATAGAACCAAAACAAACTTCAGAAGTCTATAACCGTTGGCCCCAACTTTTACATTAACACCGGAAAAGGGGAGCGATACGATTGTGCCTATTACTGTGCCGTTAATTTCTGTTGCGCTTTCATCAATGTTGTTTTCATCATAATTACATTCATAGTCAACAAAATCACAATATAATACAATACAAGCACAATCGGCCTAAAGATTCCTGAGATATTTTACTTGTATATCATACTCTTTTGCTTTTTATATATAATGGTAAAAACTCAATGAATATTAACTGCTATAGTTGGGCATACTAATAACTTTATTTCAATATGCAACATAGCCCTGCTACTTTGAAGTAAAAAGAGTTAAGTACTCCTTAATTTGAACAACAATGTAACAACTAATAAACATTTCAGTAAAACAAGCCCGTCAAATAAATCCAAGAAATATTTTAATGGGCACATGCATGGAGGCTCTTTATTGGCAGCATAAAAGCGTTCGTAAAAGTACCAACCCTCCCAGGACAAAGTCTAGCGGAACTATAAAATAAATCTAGCAAAGTTATCGTCCACAATAAACAGTCACCACAGAAGGCAAACGATTCCCACGCAAACTTTCTGTTAATAAAAGCAACAAAATTATATATTCAAGAGTTAGATGGTGGTATAACAGTTAGGACCTTCTACGTGGTCCGAGTTACAATGCAAATTGCCACGGAGGGGTGCGTCGCTGCCCTCTAACTGTGGGACTGGCAAAGATGGCCGCCTTAATGGTGAAATGAAATTATTAAGCATTGTCTTGCAAAATCGGCTGAAGTCGACACCTGAGACTAGAACAATGGTATCTTAATGTGGATATCCAGCTAATACTTCTCCAATCTTCGCGAAGCAGTGCAAATGAATATGTAACAGAGTATTTATTTTTTGTGTTATAAAATAAAAAAAATTGTTTGCGATTCATTTTTAAAAAGGTATTATGGCCTAAGCCTAAAAATATCGAACTACCTAAAAATACCGCGTACCCAAAGTTTTGAAACTCATACAAGGAAGCACTTCCTCCAATTTCCAACGTCAAGACATTACTTACAACCCTCGACTGAAAGCTTTGTATTAAAATTTAAATCTACTTTGCAAAGTGTATTTTATACACTTGCTCCTGCAATTTTGATCGTTCATAAAGCTCCTAATAGCGGCCATTATGACTAGTACGTTTTACCTCTGCGGTATTGAGTGTTACATATCTCCCTAACCATTCCATGAACATTTTGACTAAGACTCCCATAAATTTAGTATGCACACTGTTAATTTATAATAGATGATTTAATTACTCGTTTGCGGTGAGCTTGCGGCTTTAAGTTGATTTTCCTGCCTCTTAGAAGTATTGACTTAAATAAGTCAGACACAATATGCACGAAAGATTTGTTTAAGAAATCCCAAGAGTTATTTCTTATTTTTTAAAGTCTGTCCTTAAAATGTTTCTATAGCACTGTAATGGGAAATCAATGTCCGAATTGGTTTCTTTATAAAAATAAATTAATTTCATAAATTTGTTTGACAACAAAAGCTCGGAACCCTACTTATTGGTCGTCTGAAATTCCTCTTTAATCCAACGCATGCCCATTTCAGGTTTTTAATTTCACACAAAAAACTTTAGGTTGGTGATCAATCAAAAGCCGCGATAGCTTTTTTGTACCCCATTGCAGTACGTACACTTTCGACTTTCTGTAACCGCTATAAATGTGTCTTTATTATTTTGTTTGCAAAAAGGAAATGGATATACTTTGAATTAAATTAGTTTGATGGATTTTTGTTGAAATGATTTATTTCCACACTGTGCCCATTATGTACACGGTCCCTTGCGATGTGATTAATTTTTAATTTCGAAATGCATTACATTTTTTCTTTACTAATAGCACTAAATATGTCAAGTTACCCACGTTGCTATCAACTTTTATAGAAATTTCACTACAACACAAACAATAAGTCACAAGCGAGACACCAAATAGTCCGGATATATTCCTGGAAAGTTGACACCTTAAATTACAATTAGAAATTCTTTAACTAATAGGCTTTTATTACTTATGCCATATTATGTGCTCATTGTAACATAATTAGTTTTGACTTTAAGAATATATACATTAACAAAACTTAACAGCAATATAAAATCTATAAAGTTTTTATTTCACATATAGATTAAAAACAATTGCCTATGAAACTTTTTCTCTATCAATCTTTCCAATCTACATATTTGTCTCTCGAGAAAGTTTGCATAACACAAAAACGTATTTCTATTTAACATCAGATAATGTTTACAAATTAGTTATTGCTTAATATTGGAACCATCATCAATCAATGCGCAAAAAATAAATGTAATAAATAAACACTTGACAGCAAGAATATTATGTCGGTAATTATGCGAATCAATATGCATTTTGTCATTGCTGCATTTCCATTTATATTAAAAAATCACATTTATTATTTCCTTATAAATGATATTTTTCGTCTTCAGTTCTAATCTAATGGATCGATACTAATAAATTATTTTACATAGAATGAAGTTTGAAAATTTTAAAAACTCTGTGTTGTACGGAATGTATATATTATTAATGCTGTTTACATATATAACCTACTCTAGTTACTAAAACCTAAAATGTTTTATGGTAAAAAGATTAAGGTGTTTTCAATTAATTTTGTGAGATAAAATTTTAAATTTATCTTGTTCATTGAATGTATAACAATAAACTATCCAAAACACGAATTTCATAAATGGAATTCAAAAAAAATCGACAACAAACGAACGACTTTTTTGAGATAGGACATAATCTTTACGAATATCGACTATCTAAAGTAAATCCCATTTGAAGATCACGGGGTAGTGGTTTTTAAAGGACAGCTCTTAAGCACTTTTGGCTTTTAGAGCGCTCCCACACAAAACTTTTTACTAATGATACGCGAACTTTTTGCCACTTCTTTATGCAATGGCGCCCTTGCGTGTAGCGCTAGAATCTTTTGTCACGTAATCGGGATTAGTACTTGAGAAGGTATTATTGCTCTAATACTATTCATGTAACCATTTGCTTGGATAACGATTAGTTGGTTGCTGACAGCAAAATGTAAAAAAAAAATTGATATGAACCATTTTATTAAGCAGAATCAGCAAAATTCATATCCATGAAAAAAATTAGAATAACATTATGTAGTCGACCTTAAAACATTTTTAACTTACAAATGATGGCCACTGTGAACAAACAGAGAAACACATTACAAAGCCATAAACCAGGCAACAAAAGGACCGACGTATACGTGTTGAAACTGATCCATCATGTCTCCTTTTAAAATAACAAAAACTCATATGATGTTCACAACAGATGTCTTCTTAAAAAAGCGACCCTATCGACCCTTGCTTAAAAAATAATACAATAAAAAAGTTACAAATATAATTTCCCCCACAATATCTGTAATTTTCTATTAGTAATAACATAGACGTTTAAATGCAAATTTTGTGAAATGCATTAATAAGGTTATAATTTTGACAAATTGAAGAAGACCTTTGGACTAAAGCAATTAATTCTAAATTAATGTTTTCAATTTCGATATATGATGTTGTTCTTTTAGCAGCTGGTCATAAATAACCTAATTTATAGTCAATCATAACAATGTATTCTGAACAAAGTAATCAAAATATTATATTAAACTCTGACGATGACGGTTCAATTTATCAGTATTTGTTATGTTGCTGGATACCTCCATTTGAATTATAAACATCAATATCAAAAAGCAAACATAATATCGACCAATAAAGAGTCTACATATCAACATGCAAAATTCCAATTAGATTCCAAACGTATGAACGTGATAAAAGAACCGTTATTGAAGTCGCTTATCTGTGTAATTAGAAATGAACTAAGCTGTAACCATTTATGTTTATAATGGGATTTTTTGAGTGCAATACAGTTGTATGATAACAGATAAAATTATTTATTGTATTGATTAAACAATGAATGAAATAGTTCCGTTGGATGTAACCATCGTTCCTATTGCAAGTGTGTAAGCTTTTCCCACTCTAATATTTTAATATACCAATGTCGTAAAAATGTTGAATTTATGATAAGCAACAACACACTAGATTATGAGGTGATCGCCAAGGCTATAAAAGATCCTCTCAAAAAAATAATCTCCCACGGAATTGGCCTTTAGCACTCACCGCGGATTCGTCATAAGGGAATGCGCCATCAAATATTCAATTTTAAAACAGCCGCTAAAAGCGAAACGTCATCGCCTATACAGAAACAGCTGGGACTCGGCGATTTAGAAATTTTGCTACAGATGGGACGCGCACTTCACTAAAGATAAATAAGAAATTGCATTAGCAAAAGTGAAATTTTAAATAATGACGGCGGAAACATTGACATGCTAAAGTAAAATTACCTTCAATAAATGTTTAGAGGGCGTGCTGATGACATATCATAACGTTTTAGACAGTAGACCCTTCTGAAAATTATACTGTCAAGAACAAGAAAATAGCATAGAGTAAGAAAAATTTCATTAGCGCCAATCAAATGACGAGGTCTAAAATGAAGCTCGCAAAAGGAAGTCGTAATCATGGACTTCAGCAGCACCCCTCGACGTGAGGTCTTATTAAAGGAATAATATTTACAAAACGAGACGCCTCAGAAATCCCCAAATTAAGATTTCGCTGAAACCCGCCCAACTTCCACAAAGTGGAATCATTAAATTAAAAATGTAAACTTTTCTCTTAGCAAGGTAATGGGCATCCCGATGTAGATAAATAGATGGAATAGCTGCAAAAGGAGCATTTTCCTGTTCATTAAATTTTTCCTTCGCTTTTTTATTTCGACCCCTGGTGCTAATTTTGTTGGAATTCACGCCCCTTAACTCCACCCGCTGGGGCTCAATCACAGAAATTTTATATCCGGAATTAAATAAGTATCCGAGCGAATTACGAACAAAATTTAATATGAGCTTATTAAAGCAAAGTATCTTACTTAATTAAGAAGATACTGCGAGCTGCTTATTACATTCATAGAAGCTAATCAAGCTTTTCTCGAGATTCAAATATTCATATCGTGCAACAGTGTTCATTACTTTTGAAGTTATTGCAGATGTCAATCAAGAAATTTTCTCATCAGAGACATCTTATTCCGAGGGTGGTTTGTGTAACTCAATTGTCTATAAGATCGAGCCGTAGACACTCTGCAGGAAACGTCAGCGAGGTTGGTAGTAAATGCAATTATATCCTACTGATATGCCTTCTGCGACCGACGCCCACCACCGCCCTGCTTCAAACGATGCCACCCTTACACTGTTTGCAGGGTTAATTTTGAAGTTAGTTATTATGACGTTCCACCTGTTTGGGAATCAATTTAAGCGTTCACCACAGTTTATATCTGAAGAAAGTTTACTTAAATTCGAAACTCAGATAAAAGTACTTGAAACCAAAATTAAATAATTTGACATCTACCTTGTCACAGAAGCTTCCTTCACTCTAGCTACCACCATTAAATGTCAAATTAACAAACTAATCCGCTATAAGTGCTTTAGGAGTCAATAAATTGGTTCATGATATCAAATTCTCTTATAACATATTGATTGCTGCAAATAAGGAAATCGAATTATTCAACGTCCGCCCCTCATTTGTTTTCTCTCCCCTAAAGCAAGAGATAAAGAAATTCTTTCCGAGTTTTCGATTACTTGTCCAATTAATTTTATAGATTCATTTGTCTCAGATGTTTTGAAATATGCAGTTTCCGAACATTAAGTAACAAATCGAGTTATGCTAGATGAAACAATATGCCGTTTGATAGAAATACGTTTCGAATACAGATTGTTTATTTGTTAGAGAAATTCATTTAGTAGAAAGAAGATATCACACAAAAAAAACACCCGATTTTGTGTATAAAACGACACTGACATGATATTGACATATATTTTATATATGGACAAAGTGATTGTTTGGTAGCTATTGTTTAAAAATTTACGAATATTTTCTCGGTTTTGAGAAAATATTCGTATATATTTTTTATCTCTTAAGCATGGACATACTCAAAACTTCCTACCCGTCCTCTCAAGCATATGTTTTACATGTATTACTGCTCGGATGACCTGCACCCTCAGTGACTTGGGAACTTGGGTCAGGGATGGTTTCATAACTCGGTTGGGGTATGATGAGAGGGAAAGTTTCTGTTTCTCACGCCTTACCGCGCAACTAGGTGAGTGCGGTTACCGACCACCGATGCACCGGCCATACATGACATAATTCGCCAAAGACCTCATTATACACGTACAGTAAGTTAAATTATTATTATGATTGATTACATTATTCTCCATTTGTTTTAAGTGGATTTCCTTAGACGGCAATACTATAAATTGCATTTATGATTTATATCATAATAACATAATAAACACAGACGATTTAAAATGAAATTACATTTAATTAATTTCTTTAATTTATGATATTCATCAGTGGACAATCTGGACGGTAAGTACATTTTACTAATGTAATTTATAATGAAAATAATCCATGTCGATGAGTGTCATTCCTAAAAATCAATACATAAACACGTTGTGGCGTCGACACTTGGCACCCTCTAGGAAATCATTTCCATTCCGTTTTCCAAAGTGAAAATTACCCTACGGTCAAAGGGTTAACGATTTAGTGTTTATTCGAATTCGTCCTTTGTTAGTATAAAAGGCGTTAGAATGTAAGCGGATCCTTTGTTGTGATTACTGTTTGTTTTGCTTTTAACATTTCTCGCCGTATAACGGTAGGCTAATTTTAACCCATTCTTCAATGAATTTCGTGATATATAATTAACGCTATAATAATATGACCACCTTCGAATTTATTTAAATCCGATTCATAGTAAAACATGTTAAATAATTAAGAACTCACAGTCACGAACTATTCAAATAAGTTTTATTGAATAAAGATTATAAATTGGAAGCTCATTTGAATGACATATATCTGTTATAATTTGAAATCCATTAGTCAAATCGAAATCTTAATGTCATAAATATTATCTGTGTCTCTTTGTGTCGGCGGCTAGAGAAAGGATTATACAAACGCCAAAATTCTTAAAGTATTAGATGAAGATAAATATAGATACATACGGATGTAATTATACATATTTTTTTAAGTTTTTTTTTTCAATCAGAATTCTTTAAATCCAACATCAGCTTTGTTTACTTTAACATAGCTACAAGTTTAAAAGGAATCGATCCATCAATATCTGGTAATAATATAGCAGATGCGGCAGCTTTTCTCACAATACATGCAGAAATGCAAAGTAAGACACGTATGGAATCCAACAACTATGATATGCTAGCGAATAAACTGCCAAAACACGGTAGAGAATGATATACATCTTTCGGTTCTTTATAAGTTCCACAGCATGGCATCGGTCTCAATGAGGTCTCTCAGTGGGGAGTCTACGGTAGCTGCGCGGTATCTTTTTGTGCGGCCAGAGTTTTATCAAACATGTTAATGGCCGGCTTTATGTTACCAACAAAAGAAGCGTGCCAACAGAGGCGTTAAATCCTTTACGATTTGATGATGATCATCACGAATTTGTCACGGGATCAATTTGGACTCTCGTTACTGCTCATGCGTACATTCACAAATCCTATGCTTAATTTTTTTTTACTCTAATGTAACATTTGTCGTTCTTTACATTACTTACCTATAACGATAAGGGATCTTTATAAATAAACGTCACACGGTCATGCTTAAAAAAATAAAAAATAAACAATGCATTTAATTATACACATAACTATAGTACTACGTATAAAAAGTTGTAAATTTATCTGTGATTTATTTAGGAATCAAATTTAAATAGAAAGGGTGTAACCTGGAAGCAAAACATCGACAACTAGCAATCACCCACAACTGTTCAATTACAGTAAAACAGTAAAAAAACACACCACGGAGACATGTGCAACCGACCTTACAGAGAGAGATTGGCCAATCAAGCAATTAAAAAAATATTTGTGTATTATATCAAAATCTATGACAGATGAAATGGGTGGATACCTTAACTAAGGATGGAATCGGCAAAAAATAAACAAAAATAAAACATTTAAAATTACACACACACTGATAAGCAATTTTGATGGTAAAATAATACTGTGCTTAAATGTCCTGCGATGCGGGTGTGTAGTTTCATCGTGTGGTCTTCCAAGCTAACCCTTTGGCGACCGGTCTATGGCCGAGCCCGCCCGAACGTTTCCGAACGACACCGAAACTGGCCGAACGAAATCGAACGCGCGAGTGACTTAGTGACATACCTGTCTGGCGCTTTCATTGACAGGCACCTGAAATGAAGAAAAAAATCCATCCAATTCGTTGAATATTATAAACTGCAATCAAACTTTGTCTTTGGTATTTTACGTTTCAATAAACACAGATAAATTTACATGCATTTTATAACACAAATTCACAGATATCAAATCACTTAACAGCTGCTATTCGTGTGTGTTGCGGAGGTGAAATATTATATCTAGAATGATCAACGAACCCAATAAAATGTAACAGAAAAAGAGACAACAGAAACACAAAAATTAAAAGTAAACATTGAAAAAGTACAAACAATAATGTGGCAAAAACAGTTAAAAACAACATTGAAAGATGTATTAGGACAGTTGTTAAAATATGGGGTACCGTGGGGCTTGACTCCGTTAATATTGTGCGCTCGCACGCGATCTCCTCGTGTTTGCATTCGCGGCTACAAACTGCGCTTGATCAACTGAATTATTCTATTTTTAATTTAATAATTATAATCTCATATTTATTTCCAAAAAAACTAAAATTTGTTAAATTCCTTTTATAAATTAAGTTTCTCATACAATTTTCTAACGGTTTATTAATTCAGCAGTAATGTCAAAAGAACTCAAATTGGACATAGAAATTATAACGTCATAATAACATATAACGTAATAATAAAAAATCGCATCGATGGTAACAGTCTAAATTCATTAATTTTTGTATCATTTGTAATAAAAGGGCAACAAAAGTATATTAACCAATTGACCGATTAATATTGAGTCATTACGGTATTGTACTGCCCTATCCCAGTGGACGAATTATAAGGTTATTACCGGACGAGATCACGCAAACGAAATCGTAAAATTAGAGGAAGTCAATTTAGTTAAATTGATTTCAATTCCATAAACTTAATTTGTAATATATATCCTGTATAAGACCATTTATGTATATCTGTTAAACGTTAAGAATAATTATAATTTTTACTTAAAATTTATAGTATTTAATAAATATAATTTGTATACAGTTAATATTTACAACGTTACCAATAAGCATAGCAATAAAATAACAATACGTCATTAATGTAAATGTTGCAACGTCACAGAAAAATGTATAAATGTGTCTGTACCGGTAAATAATTTAATTTCAAGCAACACACTTCACTTTGCGTGTACGGCCCGATGACTATCGTTTTGTGTTATTCCGCTGGCTGCCAGTTTTCTCATCGGTATTATAATCGACAGCACTCAAACGCAGATATCAGAGCATACACGTAATAAATTCAAAAGAAACGTACTCAAAAAACTAATCTATCAATATTAGAACACAAAAAATAATGCAAGTCAGTTAATAATCCTGAATTGGCAATTGACAATGGAAATAAAGTCACAGTCACTTTTTTAATAATGGCAACTCAGTTTTCTTTTTTATCGCCACCCTAGGTTCGTTTGACATTTGAACTGGCTGATGACTTAGCCGCCATGATTGATCGCCGCGACCCACTAAATAAGTGCAATTTAGCGTTTATTTTCCCTTCTATTCAATACTTATTATTAACGTAACTGCATTAACTTACATTTCATATATACATGTATAACAACCAACACAAAAACCGTTTTTACTATTCCCATACGTGAAAAAACAAATAGTCTGTTGAAATGTCTGGGATTCATTTGTCAGTCTGAAATGTCATTCAAGCTTCGGAGTTGAAAGATGATTGCCATCTACAGTAAAATGATTTTTCGAAGCAATCTTATAAAGTTCAAATTAAAATTCCTGTTTGGTTACGACTTTGAGATGCTTATTTCATGTCAATCATGCAATTTTGTATCCTAATGCATTAACTATATGACATACATTTACATGTAAGAAAACAAGAAAGATGTTTAATAACTGAATGAATATAATTTATCATTAAGCCAAGTATCCGCCCAAACCGTAACCAATGTCTAGTAAATAAATTGACCACTGACTAATCTTATAACCCGTTCAAAGAAAAACATGGCTTTAAAAAATAATAACAATAAATAAAAAATGTAAGTACTTCTGGTGCAAAGTGCATCGTATCAAATAAATTACATATGACAGGTCGGAAAATTAGATTGATATGTTCTAGGCTACATCCAATTGACAGTGACGGCTCGGGATGTGGGGGTCTAGTGTCACATTTAAGGCTGTTTAAATTATTTAATTGTACAAAAAAGCACACACCAATAAAAAACAATGCTTATAAATAATATATTAATCTATGATTACGATTCATTAAAACACGATAGAACATTGTATAACAACATTTCGAAATGATCTCAAGAGTCTTGAAATTACAGAGCTCTCAATTAAAATGAAAAATAATTACTTTCCACCCCTTTTGTAAATCAGATTTGATATATTAATAATTAATACGCAGCAGTACATTAACCTGTGTATTTGATATTAAAATGTTAGCATTTATATTAATTAAATCTTTCTTAAAATCTTTACCGTTGAAATAAAAGGAATATACTTTTCTCAACTTGTCTTTTAAAGTAAAAAATAAAATTACGTGAATAAAGATTGCTGTTGATTTCATTTAAATGAGTGATTTTCAAACCTTTGCCACATCTGGTCCTTAACTTTTGTGTAATCGTATTTTTTCTTAAAGAAAAATATTACAAATTTATCTCCCGAGGTACATTAATTTTCCGACACTCCTGATTTAACCCAAACAACCCAATTAGAACATTACTTCTTACGTAGTTGTCAGATTTCACAAAAGGGCGATGTCACACCAACGTTTTTTTATTATTATTTTCATTGAACCTACATTATGCCTAAAGCTAATAGTTTTTAACTTTTTCTTATACTTTGATTTAATTAAGTTGTTATAATAAATTTATATTAGCAAAACAAAATAAATATATGTTAATTTAAAGACATCATTTTTCTTTTTATTATATTTTTTAAACATTGCAACAATTTTAATGAAAATAATTTCAAAGCTTTGTCATTTGTAGCAAGCGGTGTGTTAAAGTCCTTAAGAAGCTTGCCCCCTTTTGTTATTGGTCCGGACGGGAAACCTGTACTTTTCTTATTTATTACAGTCTAAAGAAATATTATATCTGAATCGTTTAAGTCCTTGCTCGTTTCTTGTAATCCTCAGATTAAAATGTTCCTCTAACACTAATTAAAAGGGGTAAATTCTAACAAAAAGATTAACCGCTTTACGGACAATTGTATTAATCATTTTGCAATTTATGTTTCATATTTATAAAATACTAGTTTTTGCCCGCGGTAACGCCCGGTCATGTTTTTCATAAGTGCTGCGTTCAGAGAGAAATGTATAAAGTGAGTTAAAACAATACTAGTAATAACCTATGTTGCCTTTTCATTTAAAAACCTGACATACCAACTACAGAGCCATCTGCCGGAGTGATTTGTAAATCAGTACCATCTATGGCGCAACCCAAATTTATACAAAATTTTTATTCGAATCGATCCCGCCGTTTACAAGGAGTCAGTAACTTATCCACGTACAGTAGAATTATATGCTGACAATGAAATATAAATACATTGTAACGAATAAGTTGCTAGTTATTTGCGAGTAGCAACCAAGGTAAGATATTTACATGGCCTTTGGCAGCTCAGCTTCTAAGGTTAGAATCTAAGAAAGGAATGACTACAGGAGCGATTAGCTGCAGGCAACGGCCGTTCTGGCTCACGATTAACTTCTCCTTTCAAATATCATCTTAAGTTACACGCATTCAATTAAAGGAATCATAGCCTTATTTATAGCGTTTCAAGAATTTAAAATCCCTCAGCAGAAATGTGAGCACTATGTCTAGGTGGTAGTCTAAACAGTTTAAGGAAGATCTTGTCTTAAAACCAGTCTGTATTGAATATGTATCTAAGCTTAAGCCTAGTTTGCATTGTGAATGTTATTATTCACCGTTACAAGCATAGCAATTGTAATAAATTGTATTATAATAAAGAAAATAATTCTTGAATATCCATGCAAGAAGACGTAAGACCCATTTAAGAATATTATTTGTCAATATTTTTTAAAGTTTAATTACATTTTACGCTTTTAATTTTAAACATTTTCCTGCCATACAAAATTTGAATCACAACTATTTAAACTATTTTAAAGCAACAGAACGAAAGTTTCGCTCTCTAAAAGAGAACTGTCAGTTAAATAAATGTGATATTAACAAGACCATTACAACCCCTACCACCTTCGCGGTGACTGTATATCATGTTTATGCCAGCCATACTTCCGTTCAGCATACATCATTCGATATTAAGACATCACACAAAGAAAGGAAACTTTGTATAATTTACGAAAAATAAAGTTATGGTGCATAGCAATAAAATATGAGCCGGATATTGTTCTATCAAAGGAATTTATCACCTATATTTATTATGCATTCATTTGCTTTAATAACATTTATAACTTTTGCCAAATGTAATTACAATTCTTAAATTGTATTCAAATGTTTGACACGGTTTTTGTGGGTTTGTATTCGTAAAGTTGATTAAAACTCAGACATTATCATGTAGATTTAACATAAAATATTGTAAAACGGAATGATAGTTATATATTTTTTAAATAAATAAAAAATAACCTAAAGCCTCTGGGAATATATTACACTATACTCTAAGCAAATTCCGTCCAAATTTTAATGTTACAAACTTTCACTTGAAAATAAATTGATTAATAAGAAACGTATGAACATTACCTAAGTCATGCGAGTCGCTACATTCGTAATTAGTAGTATTAACTAATCGTCTAATTGAATCGCAACAATGCCGCGTTGTAAATTACAACTCAATCAGTTTATATTATTAATTAGTGAACACGAGCGAAGCGCCCGGGTCCATACCGAACGAGGTGATCGAACTAATATGAAGCCCATAAAAAAATCAAAGCGACGTAACAATACACTCACTGGCGCCAGGTCGTACCAACAAATGCACTCACAATCACCACGAGATCATTAGCAGAGAACATAATTTGCCGTCGTAATGCTACTTGACACTAAACAGCTTTTATGTCCCACGATAATAAACAAACATGTAGCATTGTACAACCATTAAGTGTAACAGTCACTGAAATCATTAGATACATTCACTCGGACGGTTACATTACATTAATTATTCAGCGAACTTCTTGACCGTGTGTAGTCCTGTTTGATGTTCGATTGACATGAAACAGATTACGAAACAGCACAATAATTAGAAATGAAAAATACCTGAGAACAGAGATTAGATGATAAAATGCACGATTGTGTGGGATTGCATATTGATAAAGCATGCAAGAGATAAGCGTTATATGCTCCAGTGACGAAGGCACCACCGGCAAGCGCTAACTAATTGCATTTCCTACCGTGTTACTACAATGTGCATAACGTGCTTTGCTGCTATTTAGATATACAGCTTTGTCAGGTATTTTTATAGTTATGATCACTCATCTCAACCGCCTTATATTAATAATAGCCGGCTTATCGAACTGATCTCTAAATTGGCAATCCAGTGATTATAATAGCTGTTCACACGCCACGACTAATAAAAGGTGCAATACACGGACGACCGCAATAAAAATTAATATCTGCTTTATAAATTATATTTTTCTTACATTACAAATCAATACAAGCATCTTAAGGTGTTGCAGTTATTTACTCAAAAACAACTCATTGAGATGAGAGCTGTATTCTTTCTTTTTTATTAATATCGATGGATAGTCTATACTTGCTTCATCTTTCGAATGTTTGGACTAAATCAAAACAAAGTAACTCTAAACTAATCTTTATTCTTTGTTCTGATCACACCTCATTCTAAAGTTTCGTAAAGTTCAGTTAAGTTATCTAACTATTGGCAAGTATTGTACACTGTCCCGACAAAACTTTCTCTCTTATAATATTACTAGTAAAATAGAGAAAAAAAAATATAGAAACATTTTATATGCAAGGTAAATGCGTAATTGCTCCACCAATCGTGATGCACACAAACCGCAGCTGAAACCCTATTTGCATTTGGACCTTGATTTATGTTATATGTGGTCATAAATGACATTATTGATGCACTGGAAATGCTTTGTTTAACAAATAATTACTTCAATAAAGTATAAACCTATTAAAATTATATAAAAATATCTACTTAATATAATGAGTTATATTCAAAACGAAGAAACTGTCAACATATCATAGTTATTTATAACTTTGTATAGTGAATTGTGTATAAGACTGTTAAAATTAATACCGAAAGCGGCAGTTCTTTTTAAACAATCATTAATAAAACATTCATAAATTTCTACCGGTTGTGATAAGAATAAGATCGGCCCACCACGATGACAGGATGTGGTGCTAATCTTGTTTACTGAACATTGAGAAACTTCCACCACCAGTTGCTTCGAAATTCTATTGCCAAGAGATAAGGAAAACTTAATACGACCTGTCCTCATACAATTATATCATAAATTTTGTGGATAATACAAGATCACCCAAATAGTTTGAAAGTAAAATGAGCTAATCTCCCTCAGTGAGATCGTTGAAACAGAAACAATAAGATGAAAGTGTTCAATAAATCAAGTTTTTTAAAGCTTATGAATTGTACGTCACATATTTTCATCCCATTAAGATGTTTACACGCAACACAATGATAGCTAGAATCGCATAATACAAGCAACAAAACTATGAACACAATAGAGATATAGGATTCCTAACAATGTGTGCTCGAGAATTTATTGGTTATAGGAGTGTTGTAAGTTACATTTGCATTCTCGGTACACTTCCACTACCTATATTTATATCATTTCTTTTAAAAACAAACCAAAATAAGGAATCTGTCGGGAATTTAATTACGATTAAAAATATGTTTTCTTGGCAGGAGAAAATTAAATGAAAATTAACGATGAGTCAATTACATCCCGAAACAAAATGGCGTGGAATGTCCGTTATAAAAAATCGTTCCAAGGGTTGGCGAATTTCTTTCCGGCTCTGTACATTTATTTAATTAATCAAATTCTTATGACTGGGGTCCGAATGTCCGAATAATTCGAATTGTTTTTGATCACGCAATAAATGGTAGCGTATAACAAAAAAAACACCCACATAGTATTTTACGTATTAGCACACTTAATATGTAATGTTCTATGTTTTATGTATGTATTGGAAGAATAATAATAAAAAGATTTCTAATAAATAAAGTTATTAAAAACAACAATTATTAAAAAAATATATAAATGGCTTAAATATTACATTTGGTATTGAAATGATGTTTAGGAAGGGTTCGTATCACGAGTCACTTTGCAACAATCTCGCTTGTAATTATGTTAGTCTGACAAAAATGGGGGCGAAGCAGCGCTATATAAACGGACAGACACGGCTTTAATTATTAAAATTTAATAAGAGATATTGTAATTCTTAACATTATCTGCGTTTTAATCTCAGCTTCATTCGTGTTCCGCAACTTGAAAGTAACAACTAAATACGTCAAATAATGAAAACAAACTTAAATAAAAACACTTCAATCAACCGTATATGACTTTGGTTAAAACCTTGAATAGAATAATGATGTGTCCCGTCTATAAATTCATAACACTGCACCACTCAGAGCTAAAACATATAAAAACAGAAATAAAATAAAAAAACTGCCAAATCATATCGCTGTTACATCTCGAATGGACCTTTTTATTTCAATTTCGAGGGTGCGCTAAACGTTTGAGCGAACTCTATTATTTTGGTGTATACTGTGACGTAGCACAATCGACTCAACAGCCGTTTGCTATTAAATATAATACTACATATCATAAGGTATTCATATCTCATCCGTAATCACAATGGATATGCCAATTTTATTATTTTGACTCACAAATACATAAGCACCGGATGCTAAATATTTTTCAGCTTTGTTACACGTTCACAATATTTTTATAAATGTTTAATGTAAATAAAATGTTGAACAAACAATGGAGAGACTAAAAAAGTTAAATTAAAAGTCGTTATCTTGTAATTATTTGTCACAATAAATAATCGTATAAATCTTAAATGTACGACAACTAATTATTTCTTACCGGCATTACATCATCTATTTACATCAAATGTTTCATTTGCATAATAGCTTTTTTACCAACTATTACTATTTACTTGTATCCTGATTTGTTTGAGCGAGGGTCGCACGCACAGCAAACATAAAGACAATCTGTATGTAGCGGCCATTTATGTAAATAGAACTACGATACTCTGCTATTATGGAAATTGTAGATACGAAACAGGAGTGGCATATAATAACGTAATTCGTGGGCGAGGACGTTAACAAAATTAATTCATAGCATCTAAATCATATAAATATCATGTTTATAATTAAAAGATATTAAAAAAAAACAATACGAAAATAAAGAACAAATAATATCAGCGGAACGTATCATTAATAAGTTCGCGTTTAATCAACAGAACATCGTACAGGGACGCGTTCTATTAACAGTCCGATAGAATTTCTCATTTCATTCGTCTTAAGTCGTCAAAAACAAAGTGCGGCCGTCGTCGGCGGTGTTATTAACGCGTCTAAATAATTACAGAGCACATCAATCAGAGGGCATATGCAGATAGAGCGTTTTGTGCGAGTCAGCGCGCACTCGGCCCACTGTGCAACCCTTTCTTTGATATCTATAATGATATTTCGAATGGAATTATTAAAATACGCCTCGAAATTAACGGAAGGGCATGGGAAAATTAAGCATATCAGTATGTTGTTTCAAATTTGAACTCCGATATTTGAAGTAACTACGTCATGGAAAGTTAAAAAAGTTTTAATAGTTGATTCCTTAACACACGGATTGATAAGTCACCAGTGGGTAAAGAAAATTTCAAACAATATTATTTGCGAGAAAATTGAACAAAAATTTATATTTAAAAAAAATATGATTATATATAATAATAAAACAACATAAATACTTCAAAGTTCCGTTCACCTTTCATTAGCTTTCTATAAAACATGTGCGAAAATATAAAAATAGTTTATGATACAACTAATGAGATGTGTTTTAAAAATAAGTGAATCAGATGTTGCTTAACCGTGAAAATAATAATCAGTGCTATGGACCCGACACAGAATACTGATCTGAACGACGCGAAGGCGCACGAGTCAATATTTGACGGACATCTTTACGTGATCTCACCAATCATCACCGCATTATATTGTCACGACTAAAAACGCTTTCTTACCAATGCAAACAAACTAAAAACAGATACATATTAATCTCTACAGCAATCGAAACAAGGTTTAATATTGATAGACAGCATTCAGAAAGTTCAATATAAATTGGGCATCATCGCCTCTCTGTCTTTGAAAGCAGTCTAATTAAGTTTTTAAGACTATTGAAATGCGTTGTTGATTGACAGATGGCGCTAACGGCGTATTTAAATGAATATGTTATTATCAATATGATTAATAATCATTTAGTTACATTTGTATACGATTATCTTCCTGGTTATAATTTTAAAAGACATTAGTGTTTATTTATTCGTATGAAATGTTTAAACAAAGAAAAGAATTCACAAATTGAGTTTAACAACTCATGGAGCAGAAGTTGTGCGAAGTCACGAACCAGTTTTATATGCATCCCCACGTTAGTTAAGGACTGATTTAAGTTGCCCTGCTTGCATTTTCGGAATATGTTACATATGTATGTTTTTTGCGTAACACTATCACATTAAAACATCCCAGCCAAATTCCCTAATCACATAATACTAGTCGTAGACACGGCGTGCAAAGCAACAAACAGGAATTATAGAGGATCCATCAAGAGCGGCGCAATCGCGAAATCCGCCATCAATCATAAAACATCAGAAAGGATTAAAATCTACGTTGCACCTTCCGAAGCTCGAGTACCCTTGTTTTTCTCTAACCCGTAAATACTGAGGGGCGTAAGTATAGCCCGGGGGCGGTAAATATTATAGAGGGGGTCAGGGTGTGCCCCCGCCACTGAGGGGGGGTACACTATCCCTTATCGCGAGCGTTACCCTCGCTGGTGCGACCGCTAGACCGCCAAAATGTGGGGCAAATCGATTTCTGTGCCCCATTTTTGTGCATCTGGACCGTTATCGATTTTACACTAGATACTAGATGGTTTAATATATCCTTACAAACCTAAAAATATCAAAACAAAACAAATTAATGTAACTTTTTAAATCTCCATAGTGATACAAACTGAGTCAATACAAAGTATTCTAAAAGTGATCACAATAATCATGTAAAATATTTTCGCCGTCGGTAAGGAATAATTTTATATTGGTCATAAATTAATTCAATCTAGAAAGACGCTTCGCTATCTACTGAGAAAACCAACAGAGTATTCAGCTATAACTTTGTTGCAAAATTGTCATTTACAACATACAGACAATAATAAAATCTTCTTAAGTTTTATTTTATTGCCTCGCATCATACTTAATGAAGTTGTATTTTATTTCATAATAAATATAGTAAAACAAACAATCACAAGAATAATTGTAAGTTTATTTAATCAACTTTACGACGTTGAAAATAAAAATATATTACTATAAGAATTCATTTTTAACTCACTTTGTATGTGATTGCCGCGTTAATTGTAATATATGATTAAAATAAGAAGTACAACATTATAGCTATAAAACTGAGTTTACTATCCCCGTACATCCACTTGATATTCTACTAAGTTTTTATCGATTCCTTTTTAAATTGTTGCGAATGTTTTATTGGTTTTTATTACTAACCGTATATCAGATTTTAACGAGGGCCTTAAGTAGCCCGTACCTCATTTCGTTGCTTTGTTGTGAACGTTTCGAGTTGTTTGCGAGTTAGTTAACTCCAAGTTTCCATAAGGGTGAACGCAGACAGTGGGCAAATCGGTTTCAGAACAGATTACCTTTGGGAATAGTTGAAGGAAGCCTTAAATTGATATCGTAACTCCGTCTTATAACCATAATAACGAATGCTCGTGTTTTAAATGTATACATTTTATATGAATATAATTTAATAATAAATTAATTGAACTCAGTAATATGATATTATGTATCGAGATAGAACTCGATCGCTGCATCTAATTGCATTTAATTGTGTGAATAATTGTGTAACATTTTCTTACCGCTAAGGCGCCAACTTTAATGCAATTACAAAAGAAACACTATTTTTTTTTTTTATTTTCATTGTTCTTTTAATTGGTCTCAATACTACAATATATTTAAATATCCCAACACATTACTTTTTGTTTTGAAATGTTATGAGTCAGAAGGAAAATCTATTTGTAGTTTGTTAATAATTTATCACGTAATAACTATAAGTTATATAATACATCTTGTGTTGGAGCCAAAATGTTATGGGATAAAAATAATATTTTTAACTTTTTTTTTAATTACAAGAATCGAAGATTTTTTGATTTTGATTTTATTATTGAGTCAATTTTGATTGAATCTGTTGTATGTAGGCATGTGACCGTCTTGGTTATCTCGCGAGGAAAATTAATTAATAAAAATGCAATAGCTGATACATTCGATCTCATTCTCATAGAGGGAAGAGCAAGCAAAAACAACTATTGTCTTTGTGTTTATAGCAATAAGATAAATAACTGTTAACTTAGTACAGACAGAATAATATCTTAATATGAATAATAATGATTCCTATATGTTTAAAAGTAATACTTTTATTTTAGCAAGAATATTAAGTTGTCAGAAACCCACTAAAGAAATTATTACGTATTTATTAATATGGTTTTTACAATTAAACACTACTTAGATTCGGCCAAACCAAAGAATGTATGTAAACAATATTATAACTCATAACAAAGTAGTCAAAACTTACACTATATATGTAGTAATTATTGTTGTGTTACTGTCTGTATGTACTTTCTAAGTGTAAAACCACTTAATCTATGATTCTCCCGCCATTTATATGTATGTAACAGTTCATATCATGATAAACGGCAGTGATTTCTTCTGTCTGTAATTAAACATGATTAGAGCTCGACATATAGTGAAGCTGTAGACGTTAGTAACACATCGTCATCAACACACGCTAAGCCGTACAGTTTCTAGCAGCATTCAACAATCACGGAAGCCGATTCTAATTAAACCAACCTATTTATTATCAGGTTTTTTGTAACAATTTTCATGTACGCCACGTTACTGTACATATAGAATTGTTAATGTACGTTAATAAATCAAAAATATAAAGTGAACGGGACGCGTCGACGTCAGCCGTCCGTGAATGTACACTTGTGGAATTGCCAGCCACGTACCGAAACCATTCAAATCCACAATCATGAATGAAACGGAATGCGAAAGAGACGACATCATCTGGTACCAGACGAGGGAGAGAGAGCCGATTTAAATAGTACGCGAAACGGAAATAGAGCCCGAGATAATTCCGTCTAGCCGGAGGGATTCCCTCGTGTCATTTGTGTGCGTTTTTAGAACTGTACAAGAGCATTACGAATGTTTGCGTGAGTTTCTACTGTTCACTTCGGCGTCGGGACTCGGAGGGTCCTTTACAACGGGCTGGGGTTTTCATTCTTTCCGTTCCGTCTGTGCCGTTTTCCCCAGCTACTTGTTGATCAATCGTAATAAATTGCCTCAATGATATTCCCATTGTGGAGCTGTTTGTCGCTTTACTGCCTTCGAGGAAATTGCGTTTCCTTAAGCCACTCGACTTTATTTGACGCTCCAATGTTCTTTGAATGACAATTGGAAAATTTGTTTAACCACTGTTACAATTGTATTAAAAGCATGTCAAATTTATTACACCGTTCAGTTTCGGTGATGATATGAACATTTATCAAACACAACGATATAGACGCCGAGACATCATTAATGTACGTCTATATGTATATTAATTTCTTGAACTCATGCAGTGTTAATTGCTTCTATTAATAGTCGTCAATAAAAACGTTTGCAATTAAATAACAAAGTTGGCACTGGCTACATAACACGTTTTCTTGGAACATTTAATGTATTCAATTCTAGTTTCTGTTTCACTGTCACTAAATATAAAATCTCAAAGTGTCTGACATCATCATAATGAATGTACGTGGTAGCGTGTCAGTACACTCCGTCGAACAATGCCGACACTAATCTAATCGTGTCTTAGACACAGTTTCAGCTGCCCACGTTGAATCACGAACAATAATTTTGGAATTTATCGGTACATTATTGATTTATTACGTTAACAATTCAGTTGTAAAAATACGATTAATTTGAATCCTTGCTTGAATAAAATATTTAAAATGTATTATACCAAGTATTTTTTGTCTACGAATATTCTAATAAAGATATCTAATGTTATAAAGATTCTAATAAACATTATTGAAGTGTAAAACCGAATTCGGATTATTTTATTTATACATACATCGAGTTACAAGAAACGTTCAAATTTAAGAATTACTTTTGTTTGTACTGTGTTTCATCCAACAACCTGTTGCTTGGTAAATTTAAATTTTAAGATATGAAACTTTATCACAAATGTGAGCCAAGTTTTGGCAAACGGCAAATAATGATGCGCCTATGATTATAGCTATTCAAATAATATTTATAACAGTTTTTAAATATGACTGCTGAAACTTCATTAATAAATTTCCATTGATAGTTCAGTGGTTATGCTCTCGGTGAAAAAAAAAAACTAATTATCTAATTGTTAAGTCGTCATTTTGTTCCTGATATTATACTTAGGCATACATTTAAAATATCACCTGTCTCTATCTTGTATCTCTATATCTATGTATAAAATTCATCTCTCTCTATCTGAATAACGAACATTTAATTCGCAGACAACCAATCTCGCCCCAGATATTAAGGTTTGGAACACATTCACTATACGCACAGCCTATGTGCTCGTAAATGATTTTCTTGAAATAATTTGGCAACATATGTCTGAGACTGCATTGCGGCGTCTTGGTTTAATATTTCAATGAGTACAAGCTTGGATCCGAGCCAGTCCGACTCCGATCATTCACACATGCCAACAACCATCATATAATTTGATCAGCACTTGTTACTTTCATGTACCAAGCCTTATATTAAACCTGGATACGGATTAAATAAATATAACATACAATAATAATCCGTTTTTAGTAATATATTTATATGTGATTATGTGTTCTCTGTTTCACAAAACTTTTGACCGCACTTCATACTCATCGTATTTGACAAAAGGAACAAGTAATAAGTAATATCAAATTCAAATATAATTAAAATAACAAATAATTAATGTATATTAAAATATATGTAAAACGTCGAACAGATTTCATTGTGACAATATAAACAGTAAAGTCGGTAATTAAAGTAGTGCCACACCGTGAGAAACGGTTCAAAGGCTGCCGCCGTTAAATCCTTTTTGTACCGAAATCCGTCATATCAAAGTATTAAACTACTGAAAATGTAGCAAAGTTCCGTCACACCTACCGGCGCTACAAAGGTAATGACGCTGTTATTTCAGTGCCTTGTTTATTTACAAAATATCACTCTGTTTGAAGGCGGACCATCAAAATACGTCGTAAAACTGAAATTCCATAAAAAGTCGTGTTGATGACCTCCATAATTGTACCTCGCTTTGTAAAGCAGAGACAATGGAAGGAAACGACGCTTTCGATTTAATTATTAACAAACATATAAACAATCGGACTGAAGTTAGTTCATTATTCCAATAAAGAAATACACAGTAATACAGCATATCGGTTAATTGAATACAAACGTAATTAAAAATTTTATTATAATCGAGATAACATAATTGCATATAACACTAACGACGTATGAGTCGCATTAATTCAAATCAATTTTCTCTATCATTACATCTATAAAGTAACAGTAAATAGATGTATTATGAAACAC